>JAVQJG010121361.1:0-15184 GCA_036024015.1 Craterocephalus amniculus
TTATTGGAAGTGGCACGGATGGTTTGCAAAACTTCTTAGCATGTTATTTATGCTAAAGGACCGACACGGATGGTTTGCAAAACTTCTTAGCATGTTATTTATGCCAACGTTATCTGAATAACTCTTAATATGTTATGATAACATGCCAGGCACGTTCTCAGTTGTGTCATGTAACGTAAGCATACCGTACAATTATTCAGCCTGTTGGTGCTTCTATTCAATTTTTATTTTAAATTGCCTTTCAAGATGACATGTCTGTTCTTGTGTTGGATATTATAAAAGAAATTTCCCTCAAAATGCGACTTATACTCCAGTGCGACTTATATATGTTTTTTCCTTCTTTATTAAGCATTTTATGGCTGGTGCGACTTGTACTCCGGAGCGACTTATAGTCCGGAAAATACGGTAGGTTCTATTAATGTCAACACCTTAAAATTGGCTCCAGTTAACAAGACTGACTCCACTCAGCAAAACCATCTTTTTTCACTTCATTAGGACATTTCACAAATAGGATTGTTTTTTTCTTCCTTTTGTTTTTTTTGTCTGTTTCACTTATTTATGGAAAATTTGTCTGTGATGAAGTTTTTAAGACTGTTGAACAAGTCATGGAAAACAACTAACTTTTTGGATTTCCTGTTTAGCTTTCTGCATAACTTATAAGGACAAAGTTCCAAAGGAAATGCGTGTAGAATATTGTCGGAAGAGATGGCTGAAATGTTCATGTGTAGGGACGAGACGTGACGACTAAAACACCGAGATCAGCTGATGATGAAATATCCACAAATTTAATGACACAAAGCTGTCAATCAAAAGGGGAGTGCAGTGACAGCTGATCGGTGCTGCAGCACAATGGCCTTTCTTGGCTCACTTACAGTGTCTTAAGGAACCCTTCAGCCACTTAATTTGCCCAAACTGAGCAGGGAAAAAACTTATAGCGGAGATCAATTCATAAAATCATGGTTTTGTAGCAGTTTGCTTCTGAAGTGAAGTCTGTTTGAAGGAGATCATTCCAGTTAATTCCATTTCAAACATAAAACATGACCATGTTAACACTTTCGCATGAAATTGTGAATTCTGTATTAAACTTAATTCAGAACAAAGTGGCTGGTTTATTCCACTTTTAATTCCAAATGAGATAATAATTAATGAGATAATTCCACTTGTTCCCCGTCCAAAGCAAACGGACTCAGTCTGTTCATGTAAAGGTGAAGCAGAATGCTAGCGACTAGCTATGATGATAAATGATTTAAGTTTTCTGATTTCTACAAAGTGTTTTAACAAAACTTTATTTAGATTTGCAATGCGAATGTTTAAAGATTATTTTTGTACTTAGTCCAGTGTTCAGATTCTTTTACACTAGAAATGTGTGCAAATAAGTGCTCTTTTGGCTATGAATTGTCTAACTTGCATCTAACTTGCAACACAACAATAATTGTCATAGTATGAAGATGAAACCAGGAAATTTAATGGTGATATCAGTAATAAGATTTATCCTTTTCACCTGTAGTGTCTCCCCTTACACTTAAACATGCAGTTCCTCAAAGCTAACTTTCTCAGCTCCGACGTCCCTCTGCTCTGACTCAGAGCTGTCTGTGCGTCAAACCAGCTGTCACGTTATGCATCTCCATCTCTCCCCCTCTTACCTTAGAGGGGCCATGCTATTCTTTTAAACCGCACCATGTCTGTACTATGAGAAATAACTGTCAGCCAAACAAAGGCTTTTTATTTTTAGAAAAAGTTCTGCTTAAAAGCTCTACTTAAAGTTTCCTCTTAACGATTAGTGTCTTTGTTGTGCACACCCTTAGTTTTTACCATGTATGTTGTTGAGAATAGCTTTCACAACACTGATCTCTTGGTAACAATCAGTATGGATGCCCTAATCTATGAACATGGGAGCCAAAATGAAAACCATCATGCTCTACACATGCCACCCTCCTGGTGTGAAGCAGACAGTAGTGTCAGCTGCTACCTATGGGAGTCTTTTATAAGCTACTGCATTTCATTTCCAAAATAAGCTATGATGTTCAACAGTTCAGTTACTGTACTGGCAAGAAGATGACTTTTGTGGCCAGCTGTGAATTTTGTGTAAATGATTGCATTCTCCAGATACATGTCAAATTTTCAATGTGACAGTTGTCTCTCAGGATCACGTATTTGATGCATTGATCCTGGAAAAGTACCATGCCAATGATGATACTGTTTGAAGCCCTGCTTGTTGACTTGGACTCTGTTGCGCAGCTGCTGGGAGAGAAGCAGGCACGCAGCTATTTGAGGTTAATGGTTGTTCATGCCCTTTCTCTAGTTAGACATTCACATTTGCAACAGCACAGCTGCCCATGGTACAAACAGTAGTGCTGTATATTAGTCATTTAGTAGCAGCCTGATGTCTTGTAGATTCCTGACTCTGCAGTAATACTTGTACCAGTGCTCTCTGTAATGCTTTTGTTGCTTTATTACAGATTTCTGCTGTGCAGTCAATTAGTCTGAGATTCCATAAGGATTAAACTAGTTTAACACATAGAAATGTCCAGAGAATTTCTGAGTGGATGTCATTAGCTTGACTGAATGCACTGCACTGCAGATGGATTTTTCAGTTTTCTGTAAGAATTTGTTGGAATCCTGCCTGGCAAGCTGCCGGTGCAGGAATGCATGTAATAAACACACACAGTAGACTGCAGGGGAAAAAAATGGTGTCTTTATCTTTTTCTGTTTTGTGTGTGCACACCCACAGCAGTGTTTGTCAAGGGACTGACTTCTCCTTTTCCGAAGGCCTTATCATTTCACAACTCTTCCTTCCTATTTGTTAGATGATAAAAGAAGCTGCTTATAACCAGGGCTTTTATAGAACTCTTGAATTCAAGGATGGGAAAATGCTTGATATAACACTGACTGTTAAGCATCTGAATATATTTTTTCAAAATTAAAACGAGCCTTTACAGAAAAGGAAACATTTTCAAATTAATGTTGAGCACTGAGCTAATAATAGGGATGCAATGACTGGAATGTTCTTGGCCAGTTCAGATAATTTTCCAAGTCTGACTTGCTGATTCAAATTTGGCTAAATTAGATTTCCTTTCAAAGAATTATAGTTTACTGCAGACACATTTTTGTAACATTCCTTCAATGGAAATGTGAACCTTTTGTTCATCTGACACATCTTGTCATATACTTGATCTTAAGTAGAATGGTGTTGGGGACAAAAACAGGTGTACCCACCTATTTCTAAAATGTTTGAGAAGCATTGTTCTGTATAATATTATAATAGTTTTATATATTTAACTTCCATATAGGCTTGATAACCTGGATGTAAATATCAACAACCTTAAATTTGTACTGCTGGATTATTTGTTCGTTAACTGGAACAGGCAACCTCCAATTATATTACAGTGTTAATGTGACACATTTGCTAATGACTAAATCATTTAAACATCAAATGACAAATTTTCCATAAATGAATCAAATTTGGTGAAGAAAACACTAGACAGAAAAAATGTACTTCATAAATGCCCTGATGAGACTGTTTTATTCATAGTTGCTGCACATACTGTATTCTTAAAGTTCAGTTCTCAGATAACACGTTAACATTAACATAACTCATAAAGAATACTGTTTCCATTCAGTGATTCAACTTTTTTTTTTTTTTAAACAATGACGGCCAATTCAGCTGTTAAGCTGTGCATGTTCTTGCAATGTGCACAGCGTTCCTAGTATACCGCAAGACGAATACTTTGGTTGCTCCTTGATGGAGAGCTAGTGTTTAATCCTCTGGTAGAGTAAGAAAAACTATTTGTGTCAGATTTTCAGTAAGATGACTTTTTTTCCAATGCATGTTCCGTGGATGAAATCTGCTCAGAGGTGTGTGCGTGCATTTGTGTCTTTGCACCACAGTAAAACTCCCAGAAAAGTCTTGGAAGCCCAGTTACGACAAGACAGTCATGCATGCTATGATAAAAATTGCTTAGAAACTGAGTCCATGTTTGTTGTTTATTTTAAACAGCTCAGTGAGACCATCCCAGGAAAAGACCAATAAGGTGCTGGAGAGGAAATTCCCATTTAACAGAAATGATCACATCCCATCATGTTGGACTGAACAAGCAAGTGAAAATATAAGATGTTTGTGTGTGTGTGTGTGTGTGTGTGTGGGTGTGGGTGTGGGTGTGCACTCAGTGGGATATTAATTTTTATGGACTTGGTAAGTTGATATTAATATAGTATTGCAGTATGGCTGTTGGCATCCTTGATCATTTAGCTCGTGAGTCCTGCCAAGAAATTATTGTTTAAAAAATAAGGCGTCCTTCTTTTTACAGTTTTTTTCTTGAAGTATTTGGAGTGGTTAGCAAATAGAACTTTTATGTCACTCATTTTAAATAATTAACAATATGATAAAACAAACTATCTGTGCAACACTACCTAGACTTTTCACACACAGCGATTGCTTGTGACTTGTTGTCTCCTGCTAATAATTACCTCATAAAGGTCACCAAAATGAACAACTCCAAGACTGGTTTTACTACCCATAAAGAAATGTACTGTAACCATAATTGACACTATTAGAACTATATTACACAAGCTAAATCTGCCTATTATTCCGGTTTATTTGTTGTTCCTTCATCCCTCAAAACTAGTGTATTATATTCTACGGTCATTTAGCAGGCACTTTTATTAACGACTTTTAATTGAGCGCACTAGTGATGCCAACACAGGGGGCAAGGAGGCTAAAGTTTCTTGCCCAAGGACACAGTCACTTCCAATTGACTGGAAACAGGATTCAAACTGCCAACCTTTGAAGACATAGTCTACAACCTCACCCACTGCCACACTACAGTGACTCCAGTTCTTAAAAACTTGGTGCCGTTCCTGATAACCTTTACAATCTTTGTCCTATATCCTATCTTCAGTTCCCGTCTAAAATTCTAGGAAAAAATAGTTGCTTCTCAGCTCTGTACCCATCTAAACCATAACAACCTTTATGAGCCTTTTTGACTTGGCTTTTGTTCTCTTCACTCCACCTCCCACTTGCTTCCAGTCACTACAGGTGTGCCCCAGGGTTCAGTCCTGGGGCCTCTGCTGTTCATCATTTACATGCTTCCCCTTAGTCATATTTTGCAGAACCACCATATTAACTTCCACTACTATGTGGATGACACCCAGGTCTACCTCTCCTCTGAGCTACATTCCACTCTCCCCACTTCATATCTTCTTGACTATCTTTTTTTAAATTAAATTCTTGTTCTCATTCAACTTTCTTAAAATAAACAGTGGAAAAATAAAAATGCTTCTCCCAACGGCTAAATCCGCTCAAGCCAATTCTCTCAGTTCCACTACTGTCATTGATGACATTGTTATTCCTCCTTCCTTGGCTCAAGAGTCTGGATCTCATACTCGATAGCACACTTTACTTCACATCCCATATCAATAACCTCATCTGTACAGCTTGCTCTCATCTCTGCAATATTAATGATTTACACCCCCCCCTTGCACCCCACACTGCTTTCATTCTTGTCTATAGTCTAGTCACATCTCTCCTAGACTTTTGCAACTCTCTTTTACTTGGTCTCCCTCAGAAAACCGTACACAAACTGCAACTGGTTCAGAATTCATGTAGTCGTGTCGTAACTCGGAGTCCATTTTTCCATTACATAACATTTGTCTTACAACAACTTCACGGGCTTCGCATTTTATTCTGCATCCAATTTGAAATCTTACTTTTCACGTACAAGGCTATCCATAATCTTGCCACTCCAGACATCTCAGATCTCATCCATGTACACCTGTTTGCACTCTTAGATCCTCTTCCTCCACCTGTATTACTGTATTATATTCATGCCTCACCTCCATGGGAGGCAGAGTCTTCAGTAACTCTCCTTTTCAGTGTAGGAACTCACTTCCCCCTGACCTTCACATTATTGACTCACTTCCACTCTCCAGATTTAAACTCAAGTCTTTTCTTTTCAAACTATTTCTCCCAATGATCCTTCCAATAAATTAGTCCCCTGTGGCCTATTTTTATGCTTTTTACATATCTGTTTCAATATTTAGATTTCAATGTTTATTGTTGTTTTGTTTTGTTGTGTTTTATTGTATTATATATTTTGCTGTAAGGTGACCTTGCATGTCATAAAAAGTGCCCAGATATGAATTATCATTATTATTGTTGTTGTTTTTAATGCATGTTTTAAAACGGACATTTCACTCTAATCGGCCCAGTAACAGGTCAAATAGATCAGAGCTATTTAAACTTTTCTTTGTATTTATGGTGTTTAAGTTCAGTAATGGGATGACACATAGTTTATGGTACATCATTTTGTTTACTTGTTGCTTTTGTGTTATGTAAAGCTCTGGTTGTGATATATTTAACACTCTTTTAACAACAAACGGGGACATATTGTCAGGACCAGATATTAAGTGAAATAGAGCAGTGTCTGATGTGGAAGATACCCTGAAGTTTTTATTATATTAACAGCAAATGTGGTTTTGGAAGGGGGATTTTGTTCCACAAGGAAGTCAGTACAAAGCACTCTTACAGTTGCCTTATTTTCATGTTTCCTGACTCTGAATTATTTAGTTTCATGATTAATATGTGAGGTCTTTCTTTGTTTTCTAGCCTTGGAGTCAGCTTTCAAACCATTTCATTTCATCTAGTTTTTGTCATGAGTAGAGTACTCACTTAGGAAGTTTAATTAAAATGAAGTTTTTAATTTGTCCGTAGCATTGATATATTAATCCCATTTCACTGTCGCTGTATCGTGTTATAGACGCATGGAAGGGCTTTGACATAAAAATTGCTCCAGGCATCCTAACACCATCTTTACCAACCATGGCTTTTCAGACTGCATACTACGCAAATAACTGCACCACACCACAGGAAGTGCTGGGGGCAGCACTGTCATCGTGTGCAGCCTTTGTTTTTAACCAGTGAAAAACGATTGAAGCCCGATGGCAGTGCATCACAGAACAACAACACTTCGTCTTTCCAAAGTTTGGGAATATTTCCAGTTAATATTTCAAAATGGATTAAATGTGTTGTCTGCCACGCAGAGTTGCCTGCCTGGTACTGCTGTCATTAACTGTAGCCATTTTAAGACCACACAGACACAAATCAAGTTGCCTACCGCTTCATCAAACAAAAACATTTCTTAAGATGACAGCAGCCCACACTCGCATCATTAAAATGTAACATGTCTCAGTTGGTCAGAGGTTTTAGTTGGTGGGTTAAAGCATCAAAATAGGCCC
Organism: Craterocephalus amniculus; assembly: GCA_036024015.1. NCBI lineage: Eukaryota > Metazoa > Chordata > Actinopteri > Atheriniformes > Atherinidae > Craterocephalus > Craterocephalus amniculus. The sequence goes on from JAVQJG010121361.1 coordinate 7,234, forward strand.
TGTTTGGTAACAAATAATAAATAGGTAGCATAAATAGATAACATCATTCGTTTCTAACATTAAAGCAAGTGTTATTCAGATCTTTATGGCTTCTATATTGTTTGGATGTGAAATTACAGCAGAGTTTGTATCAAAATAAATTAAGAGTAAGCTGTAATGATTACATTTCATATTCAACTTTTTTAAGCAGTCATACATTTAATTTGCATAAGGACATTATGTTATGTTATGTTATGTTGTGCATGACTGGAAATCCGGGTGACATTCGTGTGATGCAAAAGAAGAGTGGGCCTAAACATGCACTGATGCCTGTAAAAGAGCTGCATCAACAGGAAGCACAGATGGTGGGTGTGAAATAGTCATGACAATTGACTGTTCGAAAAAATAATCAACTGATTAGTCAACTACTGAAATAAGTGTTAGCTGTAGTCCTACTGCAAAGTTAGTGTTTTTAGGCTCCCAAACTGGTTCCATGTGAATGATGATTAAAAAGTGATTAAAAAAATGTTTAAAAAGAATTTAAGCAAACAACCCTCATCTCATCTCTGGGCGGACATAGACTTAATTTTTATCACACTGGCATTTAACAGTCGAAAACTTGGCGGACCCCCTGTGCTCTTAGGACCCCATGTCAGGGAACCCCTGCTTTAGGGCATATATTGCACTTTTTAGTAGTCGTTTCCCCGATCATGCCACATAAGACTTTTTATTTTATGCACACCTCTTTTTTCTAGACCTAAAACTTGTAACACATGTCAACCCATCTGTCTGAAACCAACTTATTTTAATTTTAATGAACTGTCAACGGCAAAGTTGTAGTCAGAAATCAGATTGTTGGATCTTTGTCGGCACCTCTCAACCCACTACAACTCTGATATTACGACAGATCCCTTCTTCTGCTGAACATTTTGGTGCAATTCTACGCAGTTGACACACATCAAATTTTCAAGGTCTGAAAATATGGTGCACGTGTCTGAATAAAGATGCAGCTGCTGTTACTATATAAACTTACATTGGAACAGCAAGATCAATTATAGACTGAGAGCAGAGTTAATTAGAAATGTTGTGAGAATCTTAGTCTCTGGCTTTTGTTATTTAGGATTCATGGCAGAGGGAAATGGCTCTGCATCTTAATGGAGCTGCTCTTGTTTTTTGCTTGAGGCCTCTTTGAGCTCCGGAAAAATCAATCAGGGAACCTAGTCAGTGATTTAACATTCAAGCTTCTTTATCCTCTGGCCAGTATGTGAGTGCTCATTTCATCTCCTGCATCAGTAGTTGACACAGATAAGCCACAATTGGATTATTAATTTGTACTTTTGGTTGAATCTAATTTGCCATTTAGAATGGTCACCGCATTTTTAGGCTCACAAAAGTCATTGTTATGCTTTTTATTAAAATTGGGGATTAATGTTAAGACTGACATTTTTCAAGTGAAATAATTTCATATCTTGAGGCATGGATTTCCATAATCAAATGATGGTTAAATGCAATTGATCTACCCTTGATTCATGTGAGGAAAATGTTTACTTCAAATAATAAAAACATTTGATCTTTATATGGATTTAATTGCCTATCACACAGAGCTACTTTCATTTATCAGCTTTTAAAACTCTGGGAGCTTGTCTTTTATTCTTTTTAATGTCTTTATATCGCTATCAAAAAGGGAACCGAGGTGCTACAAACGTGTGCCCAAAACAAAATGTTGACTTATTTGTCATGCCATTTCTTGAGTTTTTAACTTGTGGCTTTTGAAGTGCTGGGTGATCATTCCAAAGAATGCTTTTAATGCACAACATAGATGGTGATATGTGTATGTGCTAGTTTATCATGGGAATTATCTGAATTACCAGAATTTATCTGGTTCAATTGCCAAGACCTGGATGGGGCTGGTGTTTTTTTAATCTTCTCGTACTATAAAGCAATCATGTCCAATATATGCAGCACATAAGAATTAACTATATTACGTACTGCAGCAGTTATAATATTACATACACAAGCCTTAGGTAGGATAATACCAAGGAAATAATCTGAAAAAATTTGAATTGAACAATGAATGTCCCTATTGGGATGAATAAAGTAATTTGAATCTTAATACAATTCTGAAGTATATTGAATGACCACTTGTCTTCTTTAAGATGCCTTCTATGTTGATTACTTTTTCATTGGGCAGGAATAAACAATGCAACGGGCTAACAATGTGAAACTATTATTATCATTATGATAATAATTATTATTACTATTAATATCTACTCTGTTATTATCATACAACATAATGCACCAATAAAATCTCAGTTACGTGGGAAAAGGTTTAATAGGCTATAGAAGCTTACATTAGTATGGTATGAAGGGGTTTTCTGGGGTTGTGAATCTCTTATTTTCCGTGCATTTTCTTATATACCATCTACAGTGGTGGCAACACAATTAAACAGCAAACATTTCTCCCTTTGTAACTAATGAAAACACTGTTATGAGCCATTTTTTTTCACTAATGGAACGTTTGAAGAAAGACTGGATTATCAGTGATAAAATTTAGGGATGCTCCGATCACCCTTTTTGCCACCGATTCCGATCCCGATCACATTTGAGTGCCGATCACTGCAGATCACCGATCATATTGCTGTAATTTTTAATTTTTTTAACAGGACAGGTGTCTGAGCTGCGTATGTCTAACTTAGGGGAATGGGAAACCTTTTTAAGAAGACTTTTTATGTAAGAGCACACTTTAACTCTTTAATGCATAGTGTTCACTACAGTTAACACCTATTGCACAGCTGTTTTCCAGTATATTCATGGGTCGGGATGGAAAATTTGTAATTTTGCCACTTCAGGGGACATCAGTGAGTCATGCAATACACTGTCACTTACTGTAGAATTAATATTTATATGTGTACAGACAAACATTGTTATAACCAAACTTTCTTTTGTGATAAACAGGGAAAGAAAAATGATAGAGCCACATTTTTTATAGAACATCCATAAAATAGAAATATGAAAAGGATATTTAATTAATCATTTTGAATAAACTATCAAAATACATTAAAAAATTAAAAAGCTTAATATGATTAAGAAATAAAAAAGCATCATTGTACTGTATGTGTCTCTGGAGGTAAATTACTGTATCCAAAAAACATGGCACTGTTTCTTAACAGTTCGTGCATGAAAGGGTTAAAATATCTCTGTTTAGGCAGCATGCAGCAGGGCTGCAAGTGCGGGTGCAGTCAGTAAAACCCTGGATCCTCCACCACTGGGAACGTCTAGTCCGATTAATAAAATAGTTTTTATGGTTATTTACTCTGCCTTCTTCTGACTTTCGGGCTTATATGGACGACTGATCATACCTGTTAGCTGTGTTAGCAGCGCTCTGGCTGCTGCATTGTCTTCTTCTCATTCTGTGCAGTAGAAGCCTTGAAAACTCACCAGACTCCGTCAGCTGTTAGTTCTTTAAATGTCGTTTTAGATTCGTAGTGTTATAGGATGCAGCTTCACATCACGGTGTTCCACACGGCAGACATGCTTGTTTTGAAATTGCACCCGCGTGCACGCGCAGCGCGGGGGAAAGCAGGAGTAACACCACACAGCCTTTCTGCAGGCTGCAAAGTATGGAGTTTAGGTGATCTGGTTTTATAATCGGCAACAAAAGACGCTGATCGGCGATCACCGATCACATACTTTTTTAACAAAATCGGCTGATCATGATCGGTGGCCGATCGATCGGAACACCACTACTTGGAAGTGGTCTTGTATTTATTTCATTGGGATTATGATGAATTAACCACATTCATCTCATTTCTAAATGATTGTAACTGTGACTTGAAATTCTCCTCAGTGTGCTCGGCTGGAGGTCATGTATCCTTCTTATGTGGGTGGAATCTAATAAAGGCAGCTTCTCTACAACATTTAACAAAAATTGACAGACTGTAATACTCTCTTCCTCGCACCTAGGGTTCATCCACGAGCGTTTAGAAATGGTCTTCCTAAAAGTCAGTTTTACAGATTGAGATAACTCTGCCATACTGAGGAAGAGTACAGTATGTGGAGAGGAGTTTGGAGATGAAGCGCCATTTCAAGGATAGGGGTTTTCTAACCAAACGAACAGAGGAAGAGTATCAAATTGCATTATCCAAACTCAGATCTGTTCTTTTGAAGAAAAGTGTGAAAAAAGAAAAGTGACATTCTGTGTCCTGCATAGCTACATCAACTTCTCAGGCTATATAGTCAAAAGCACCATTCAAAAGCAGTATAACCAGTGATCCAGCTCTGACCGAACACTTCCAGGATTCACTTCTTTTGGTCTAAAGGGGAAGTTAACTTGTGAAAAACTGATAAACTGGTGAAGGCCCCCTCCAAAACAGACACTTTTGGCACCAAAAATGAATTTTTCCATGTGGGAACTGTGTCCAATACCTGGAGAACAAGTGACTTCAGACGTCCCAGAACAGGAACATAATATTTAGTGTTGTAGTTATTTGTGTGGTCCTGTGCCTGTGCTCTGGCTGCAAAAATAATCAGATCTGAGCATCACAAAAAATGTGATAAATCAACTAAAATGCCCATGTCATAAAAACTACGTATGTCAGTAAAAGTACATGCCCTCTTAAACAGAGAATCAGTGAACATTAAATACTTCATTTTTCTCATCTTATCTCATCCCTCAGATTTCAGTGGATAGAGCATATTACATTACATAGAGGAGGGGAAGTAAACAAATATTATGTCACTGGGAACATTTCTGATTCATACTCTGAATGCATAACAACCATTAGGACTCAATGAAGATTTTGAGATGTTTTGCTTTTTTTTGGTTTTCTGCTTTGTTGTATGAGGCCTGATGTTTACATTGCATGGATTCTTTATTCTGTTATGCTTTTCTTTGGACTTTGTATATTCTTTTCTTTTTTATCTTGTTCTGAAAAATGTTGCAATACCTGCAAATAACCACAGGCATTCTGACCTGGGACTTCATCTCCCATGATGCTCGGCAGGATTGATTACCTGCACAGGTGTTGTTAAACCTATGATCGATTTAACTAAACACAATGACTCTGCATGAAGCCATCCCTGATGAAGTTCTGTGACCAGTTTGATAAGATCTTGTGTTCGGACAGTATTTTGTCAATTCTACCTGTTAGAACCGGTTAACAGGGCATATTATTATTCCCATTTCTCAGTAACACAGGTGGACAGAAACCCATCCAAACACAGTTTCCAGCTTTCAATGTAAAACATTCTGTTAAACAGAAGTACAATATTCTTTTACTTTTTGTTGTCTTTTTTCTGATTCTACTATCTAATGCAAGACGCTTTTTTTCTAGGGCTCTAAATGAGCTTTGAAAAGTGTTGCCCATAACATTTTCAAAAGGGAAGTAATGCTACATGCAGAGATATATTTAAACAACAGAACTGGGTTTTATGTGAAGCACTTTGAATAATCTTGTACATGACATGTGTATTACACAAATAAATGTGCCTTGCCTAGTGCGCGGATAGCAAAGGGATCATGATATGCAGGTCCAAGAGGTACTACTTCTCACTTTATTCTTCACAGCAGCTGGAGGTCTGAATTAAGAATTGCTCTCTGAGATCCTGAGATCTCTGAACCACAAACACAAACAAAACTTTAAAAACCCATTGTATACAATCTGATACTTGTCTTTTACCCCCAGGGAATTTATTGATGTTCTGCAGCTAAAAGTAGTCTCTGAGGAATCAGTTTAGAGACACTTTTATCCAAAGTGACTTACAAATGTTGCTCTCCCCTGTGTTTGAATAATCTCATCCAAGAATACTTGGGTATGTAGACTGGGGAGTAAGGGATTGAGCCAGCAATCTTCTGCTTGTTCAGAAAATGCTCCAAATGATATGATCATATACAGCAGCTTACAAAAGAACCCCCGCTCTGCTTTTAGCCTTCTTTTCACATTTCAACCTCTAATTGAAATTAATATTTGATGGAACAACACAAAATAGTGAAGGTTTAATTAAAGTTTAGAAATGCTATTTTTTTTCACTTTTACCTGTTAATGTTGTCCAGGTTTGTTTGTATTGCTATGTAGTATCTATAGGTAACTACTAAATCAAAGATTGTATGCAGTGTGCAGGTTTTGAAATGAGAAATATAAAATTCAAAAAATAATTTTAAAAGATAAAAACTTAAAATTTAAATATGCATCTGTATCTACCCCATTTGTTATGAAGCCCCTGCAAACCGGTCATGTCTTACCTTTAGAAGTCACATAATCAGTGACATAAAGTCCACCTGTATCCAGTCCAAGTGTCACATGATCTGCCAGTATTCACACACCTGAAGGCCTCAGAGGCTGCCACACCAAAGCAAGGGACACCACTATTAAACACAATCATGAAGATCCTGGAACTCGTCAAACAAGTAAGAAACAAAGTCATTCAGTACAAGTCAGGGTTGGACTAGGAAGCTCTCCAGGGCACCATCAAGCTTATTATAATCAAATGGAAAGAACATAGCACCACAATAAACCTGCTATGAGAGGGATGCTCATCAAAACTCATGGACCAGGCAAGGGGGCATTAATCAGAGGCATTACCAAGACCAAAGGTAACCCTGCAGGAGCTGCAGAATTCCAGCTGTATCTGTCTATAGGACCACGACATAGAGCTGGGCTTTATGGAAGAGTGGCCAGAAGAAAGCCACTACTTTACCTAAAAATAAGAAGGCACTAGGGGTGTAAAACACCAGTTTGATCACAGTACGATATTATATTGATTTGAATAAATCACAATTTGATGTTTGCCGGTATCTCAGATTCAGTGACAATCAGATATCAGTTTGCTTTAAGATCCAATGATTGACATGACATGAAATGATACCACAGCTAATTGAACACAGTGGCTCCCATTAATATTAAAATCATGAAAGCAACTAGGATATTTTTAATCCTGAGCTTGAGTGTTTTAAATTAATCAATTTAAAATAAAAACAATCTGTTCTTTTTACAAAGACAAACTAATAAAAACAAACAAAACAAAGTCATTTTCTAAATATAAGTGCATTTTATAGTGTATGAATTTTGGAACGATGTTTGCATTTTGGACTGAAATTATCGATAAATTACATTAGATCAATGTAATCTTACACCATGAGAAGGTACAGATTGAGTTTGCAAAAAGGTATCCGTGACATACACAAAAATGTTTGGAGAAAAGTCTGGTCAGATGAGATTAAAATTAAATTTTACACCCCCCAAACAAAAAAAAAGGCTGATGCAAACCCAACACCCCCTCAAAACACCATTGTCACAGTGAAACATGGTAGCAGTATCATGCTATGGGAAAGATGGATGCTGCTAGATGCAGGACTATTCTTTAGCCAAACCTGTGTCAGTCTATAAGTGATATGAGACTAGGACAGCATCTTGCAGCAAGACAATGACCCCAAACCTACTGCTAAAGCAACACCATGTGTTTAAGGGGTACCAAAATGTGTTTCAGCGTCCTAGTCAAAGTCCAAACCTCAGTACAATTTGGAATCTGTGTTGGAATCAGGAATCATTTTTCACCCCCGGGGAAAGGGTAAAAATCCCAGTGGAAAGACAAGCTCAGATCGATCAAAAAACACCTGCGAGGAGTTCCGGTCGGACCACCATCGTGTATGGCTGCGCTGTGAGGGAGCTCCCAAAAGGACCAGCGTAATTTACAGACTACCCCGTTTAAACTATGTAAATAATTTGATAACCGTGAAACAAGAAGCGGGGAAGTTAAATACACGAGAGAAACCTACGCCTGAGACCGGACATAAAGAGAGTTAACTGAGAGACTTGAGTGGAAACTGCGTGTTAGCATTAGCAGTTATAACTAATACCGGCTCAAGCTAATAGCAACAAGTGAAGCGAAACATCGGACCATGGCCAACCATGGAGTCATTTTACAAGAACTAAGAGAATTCCGACAAGAAAACAAAGAGAAACTTGGAGAAATC
>JAVQJG010121365.1:0-25447 GCA_036024015.1 Craterocephalus amniculus
CGAATATAAAATCTGAAAAAAAAAATAAAATAGAATAAGAATAAATAAATAAAAATGAAATTGATAAGAAATAGATAAAAATAATACATTTAAAAATAGATAAAATGAGATGCTTTTTAAATTAATGAATGCATATAAGCTTAGTTAAACTAAGCATATAAGCTTAGTTGTTAGAGCTACTGAGCTTACTGGAAACGCCAAAAACGAACAAGACTGGGTCATTTTAGGCTCCGATACGTCACCAACATCAATCATACAAGTTCAGCTTGAGTCAAGGGAACATCTGAATCCATGTTATTGTATAAAAAGGGGACTTTGCATCCCTGTAAAGTTATCAAACACATATATTCTCTGTATCATACAGCTGATTCAATGGAACTGGGCCTTTACAACATGTCTGAACTTTCTTTAAAGACTCTATGCAACATTATCATAGTCACAAAGCAGCTTGGAAGTAATTATTTTGCTTGACTGACCTGTTCTGATGAAAAAGCGGACATTTCCTCGTCTATCAGGTCTCCTCCTACCAGAAACGGCGCTTGCAGTTTAGCCCATTGACGCTCGCGCTTGTTTTGGTTTGGAAGTCTCGCGATACACGAGACTACCGCTCTAAGGCCGGTCGTAAATCCGTTTGGACATTTGTGCATGTTTACTCTGCGATTCGGTTTTTGCTTTTATACTGTTTTGATAATTACTTTTACTACATGCCTTTGAAGCCATGCTAACTACCCGTAGCCTGTTCAAAACAACCGTAAGTTGCCTCTGTTTACAACATTCTTCTTCGTCTGTCGCCTATTTTCTCGGTCTGGAGCTCCCCCCACAGCCTTTGAGTGGGCACTGCATGGTAAACATACCCAGAGTTGCATTGATCTGTTTTAAAGTGTCATAAGCCCATATCTGTAATGGTATAACTGTTCACAGCTTCTCTAAATGTGTCAATTTTTTTTCATGTTCAGTTTGGTGAAAAGTCAAAATCATAGAGAAGGTGCTATATAATCAATAAACTGCTTGTCCTGACAGATACTCTTTGCAGAAAGAGAATTTTAAATCCTTCCAACTTGGAAATTGCGCTGGATGCTATTGTTGGAAAGTTACAAAGATGATCTGATACATTTCCTCTAAATCAAATGACTGGATGAGATTTTAGACACTCCAACAAATACTCTGTTAAACGTTTTTGAGGGTAGGGTAGTTCAAGGAAAATGCAGGATAAATCTAGGTGGTTAGTTAGAATTACAATATCCATCACAGATATAAAGAAAAGCAGCAACCCAAGAGACTGCAATACATTACAGAGCAACAGAGTAATTGTTCACTGTGGTGGATGGAAACCAGTACCGGTAAGTGCTTAGTGAAACAGAGGTTCCTCTTCATGCATTCCAGGTACAGTTACAGTAATTGAGGATTTCCACATCAAATTTTAAAAGTAATTGTGAAGTGCAATTCTGTCTCTAAACACATTTTCAGTTTAAGTAAAATCACACTAGTTCTTTGCATGTACGCCAGATCCCTGTTGTGTCAATTTAAAGTCCCTTCAGAGTAACATGTGGGTTTGGGGAAAGTCACCGTACCAACGAGCTCACTAGGTATTTTGCAACTTAAACGAAAAACTTGAGCCACAGAGAAGTGAAACTACTTTGGGGGTTGCGCTGCTGGAGCAGCTGGAAGGCAGCTTGTTCCAGGGTTCATGTAACAGGAAAATAAAAATGGTACTTCCCCATTTTTACACCATATGTAATTTCAAATTAAATAAAATGGGAGAAAAAGGGAAAAAAAAGTAAGTGTCTGCTACATAAATGTTGCAAGTTACTTCTTGAGATGTTTATCTGTAAGCAAAGACTCATCTCAGAGCTTAAATGGTTAGGTTTAATACTTGCTGACTTGAATGGTGCAAGTGTCAAAAACAGACTCTTTCTTAAGGTCATTTGTCACTTGCAACTGATAATTTATTTGGAAAACTATATTGATACCGCAGCATCTTTACTTCCTCATTTTGATAATGACACATTGTTACTGTTTCCTGTTTTATTGTCGCCATCGTCACAGGGTGTCAAAGGCAGACAGAGCAAGATTGACAGAAGTTATTTTAGCTGTTATTGAAAAGGTTATCCTGATTCCACGGACGTAAGTGGAAATCATTCTGTCCACACTTTTACTTGTTTAAGAGCATAAGCATGATGTTCCCATAGCAACCAAGATAAAAGCTAAGGTCTTCAAATTTAGTGATAAAAGGGTTCCTTTGACCACATGACTTTAAAGACAAGGGTATGGTGGTGTTTTAGACATTTTTCCAGCATACTCTCAACCCATGTGGGATGTGCAGCCATGCTGGTTCTTCTGAAGGGAAACATCATCAAATCCTGACGAGGCTCAATGTTGTTCTTTCTGCCTGCCAGAGTGGCAAAGACGAGCTGAACATCTACCCATAAATTTGACCCAGTGTGGGTCTGCTGCTGGCTGAGGATCACTAGCTTGCACCTAGTGTGTGCCAAGAAGCCAAGCCCCTTTTTACCACAGAGCCGCTCACATATCTGACTCCTCACGTCAGTTTGACCCGTTCTCCACATGTTCAGCACCTGAATTTAACATTATGGTGGATATTTTCAGATGGAATGCTGAAACATCGCATTTCATTCTTTAAACATGTCATGATTAAAGTCATTTTGAGGCATAAACTCATGTCACTGACAAATTTAGAAAACCTAGATATACTATTACTGATGGGTTTTTCAGGAACTGCAACATTCAGTTTACTTAATCAAACTGAATATTTGCATTTCTTCTTCTAACCTGCTCCAAATCGATAATCTAGATATTTACTTTCAGCTGTCCATCAATATAGAGCAGAAAACCATTTTCATAATTGCTTAGTATTGATTGCAAACTGATAAAAGCCACTCTCAGTTCCCATACTTTCTTTTGAGGACAAGAACCATCAAGAACATCTTCTTACATTCATTTGAGCTACAGTATGTCTAATCAGGAGAAAAAAAAATTGTGAGTAGAGAGAAGCAAACATGTTCAGGGCAACTACTAATATCTTGGGATACCACTTGAATAGGCTGCTAGTAGATCAGCAGCATCCCACTACAAAGAGTATTTAATGAGACTAAGTCCAACCATTCAGCTTGTATGCCACTGCTTTAAAGAAAAGGCAGCTCCGTGCAACGGATGGAAGGGTTTCACCTCAATTCCAGCACCTTGAGACTTTGGGAGAATGAGGGAGGCTCAGGATGAAACAACAAATCAGAAGTAAATTTGGAAGATGTGCCAGGTGATGAACTGCAAGTGAATGCCTGAGGCAGTTGAAACACTGCATGAGGGAAGTGGAAGTGGAACCATCATGGAAGGATAAACCTCTGCATGGCATGTACCACCTACGGATAAAAATAAGCGGTTGACATTGAGAAGTTTAGTGGCTAGAAAAGGCTGATCTGAAAAACAGCACAAAGGCAGGAACCATGGCTAATCTATATGGAACCTGATGCATGCAGGTAAACATGCATGAAATGCCACAACCATGTCGCTGGAATTTAGAAAGGAGATGTTCTTGCAGAAAACAGTTCATCTGCGTCGATGTAGCAATCCTGACTGACAGCGGCATATAAAAAAAGGAACATGTGAAGTGTTAAAAATACAAAGGGCTAAAGGAGGAAGTTGAAAAGATGGGGGAATGAAGCCAGGTGCCACTGATAATCGGAGTGTTCAGGAACTTCCAAACCGGGAGACTGGATCCAAGAATACCATCAGATATATCTGTCCAGAAAAGTACAGTTTTTGCTCCAAGACCTCTGGTTGAGGATCCGAGGTCAACTCTAAGAGGAAAAGTATAAACCTTGTTTGCCTTAAAATGAGTAATAAAAGGGTATTTTCATTGTGATTTTCCACTTCTTAAAAAGTTAGCTAAAATAATAATGGTCAAAAACCATGTTCAAGCAACTGGGGAAAAGGGTAACTCTGCAGCCTCATCACAAAACTTCCATTTGTTTTAGTTTGGCTTTAGGATATATAAAATATGCTTGACTAATCACATTTCCCTGCCTGGGTAGCCTCCCTCAGATTTGAAGGTTTTCATGTCAACATGACCACCATCACCATCGTGACAAGGCACATGGTGACTGGGTTGCATCCAAATTTTTCTGAGTGAGTCGACAAACACTCACAGTCTCTGGATGACACAGATTTAAAAGAAAAAGAGTTGTGGAAAGTATATTTCAGCTTGTCCAAAACCACATGCACATTTCAACCCAGTGGGTAACGCAATCTCACATCCCACTGGCAAAATGAGTCTTTATGAGTATTTTTAATAGGCTACCTCAGAGTCAGGCTTTTTAAAACTGTGCCAGCGCAAGCAGACCCTGTGAAATGATTTCAGAGCTGTAAAATAAGTCTTATGTTCTAGTGCCTTCCCTGTAATGAGAGCAGCTCCATTCAACAAGTCAGGTGGGCTAAATGAATGTAGGATTAGTCTCTTCATTGAACTTTTCTGAAATCAGTGCTTGAGTTTTTACTTTAATGTCTTAAAAATATAGAAAATGCAACAGTTTAGACCTTCCAGTGTAAGTACATTTGAACCCATTCTACTTAAAAGACAGCTGAGAGATGCTTCGGTGTTATGTGGGCCCTGGATCCTTAAAGAGATGTCGTAACCCAAACCAGAGTCTGAAATCCATCGTACAGAATAATTACAACCAGCTTAGAGGAGACTAGAAAACCACAAATTCCACAATACCACAAAAACACAAAACGTTCCTCGCAGGCATTTTGCTTGAAAAATGAAATGCATCACAAACTTGATATGCTTTATGATGAAATTGACCTTTACCTCAAAATACTAGAAATACAGGGAAGTTTGAGAACTCTTAATCTAGTTTTAGCTGCCGCTGATCGAGACCGAGAACCGCTCCTTATTATGAAACCCTCTGTCCCTGTTAGTGGATAGAGGGGAAGTAAAACAAGTTCATAGTCATAACAGGAATTATTCATTTTAATCACTGAGGATCACAGACAATGGTGTTTGTCTTGTTGTCAGCACTCGTACATTTTTTAAATGTTCAGATTTTCACAGCCCACGCTGGTGGAAGAGAATGACGCACAGCTCATGATCTTTAGTCTGTTTACTATACACTCAACAATAAAATCTATTAATGAAGTTTTTTTTTTTTTTTTATAAAATTAGTTTTCACTTATCTCAACAGTTTTTATCCTATAGATGCAAAGGCAATATGGTTGAATTTCTTATTGCCATCTTTCAGTCTCATCACCAGGAACATAAAACTTACCTGATGTTAGATTAGCCAACTTCTCTGATTTATAAGTTTGAAACAGAACAGAAAACTTGAAGTTTACTTCAACATGTATCAACATATAAAATGAAACATACCTAAAACAGATCAACAGTACAAATTTACTAAGTCATAATAATTTTTCTTCTTTTTTGTCTCAAATCTACCTTCCACCTTGAGATTTGGATGGGTGGATGAAAAGGATCGAAATTAAGATTTTATGCAATCTGCTGGTTTCCTCAGCTTGGCTATTTGTTTTGAATGGGCTGAAATGAAAATGACTGATAACAATAGATTGTCTCAAACTGGTTTTCTGTGAATACCCTGAGATAACATTGCCATTAATTAGCATTAGATGAAGCTGAACTGAACTGAGATTTGACAAGAATTTACTCAAGACAAGATGAAAGGAGATTAAAAATTTTCCAGAGGGCACTTCTGAAACACAGGGCACCACCCCGGGAGTTAGCTCTGCTGCGAGATGAAATGTCCTCCGGTTCTGTGGATTTCTTTACTGATACCTGACTAAAAAGGGATTGGATCCTGAAGGGATAAACTATCCTTGAACATAATCACATTCAAAAGAAAAGTCCTGTGGATCAGACCTGAAAAAGAAATCACCAAGTTCAGGTGGTTTACTTAGTTCATCACCTGTTAAGAAAAGCTTACTTTGTGTTGATGTGTTAGTGGCAGCTTTCATGGAGAACCAGAGTTTTTTAGATTCCGCAGAAGAAATCCCTGTGCTTTCTTCTTGCCTCATTCATCATTGACTAAGCTCCCTCTGTACTGATTTTAACCCCACAAAAAGCCATTTTTCCATCCTGATAGAATCCTTTTTTTCCTTGGAAATTTGTGGCTAAATTTTCACCTAAAAGTAGTTCTAGGTGAAAATTAAAGAATTTTAAGAGGTTAAATAACATCTGGGAAATAATTTGTCTATGCAAGACTAACATAAACCACAATGGCGCGGTTGTGTGTATCTGCATAAAGATATTTGAAAGCAACACTTTAAACTGTAGAAGGATATAATCATCTATAAGAAGTGGACTTACTTCCCTATGAAGTGAGAAAGAAATGGCTGCGGTGCAGGTGTTACATCCATACAGATGGAAAATGCAGACACGTTTGGGTTTCTGTAATATCCAGCATTCAAAACTCTCCAATTACACATTCATCCTTTCCAAATGATATAATGAGGACATTTTTATAAGCATAATTTGGTGTGCATTGACAGCTTTGCGTTTTGAAATCTTCTCCTCCTAACCTTTCAGGTTAGTTGGAAACGGTCCTGTTTTAGGACTTAAAGCGAAAAAAACCCCTTGTAGTTAGGGAGATGAAATGTTGCATCAACTTAATGGATGTGTGCGTATGGCTGCACCCCTGTGGGAGAACCTGGGAGCCCTTTATCACCTTCCCGAGCCGTTGAGCAAAAATAATGCCCCCTCTGTTATCCTCATCAGCGACACGCACTGAACACGTCGGAGGGGATATCCTGCAGGAGAAGCGTGTGCATTTATCCTTGCAGCAGCAGTTTCAGTGACACGAGATTTACAAAATGTTCCACACGCCTCCACTCATCTCTTTACAATACTCTGTACGTAGGGTAATGGGCCTTATATCCTCTCTTATTTAAAAAAAAAGGCAAGGAAAGTTTATTTGTATAGCACATTTCATGTACATGACAATTCAAGGTGCTTCACATAAAAACATTAGAAATATTATAGTGGGGTGCAGAAAGCTTTAAGAAAAATTGAAACACAGTGAAGTAGCAAAATAATAAACAACAAAATAAAGAAACCCTCAGAGAAAATATCACTTCTTTTCATAAAAGGCTGCAGCTTTTTGAGAGTTTGTTCCATGTGTGAGGAGTATAATAGCTGAACGCTGGCTCTCAGTTTAGTTTTTTTTCAAGGTGCAAAATTGTGCAGGTTTATCAACAGTATTAAACAAGATAAACTCATGGAGAGCCATTATTATAAGGATAAAGTGTACTTGAAACAAGAGCAAAACATCCTACATACGATAACTTAGGCTAGTTAAGCTAAGCAGAAGTTGTGCAAACTCTTTGACCTCTTGACCTCAAGATAGAAAATATAGAAAGTCATTTTTTTAATCACACTATAACAAGAATTTCTTTGCAGTTTTCACAGAAACTTTTTTAAGAATTTAGACACGAGCTTGTATAACAGTAATGTATTTCTATGTTTAAAGATAAATTAATAACCTCCAAATGAAGTCAGTGGCCTACGTGCTGAAACAAGAAGGTTTCAGAGCTGATTGCCCAACATCCAACTCAATGACTTAAGCAAAGTTTTAAAACCACCAAGAAATAATTCTGTGGGCTGGGTAAGGAGGAACTATTAAGTAGCTGAAGAAATTCAAAACATCCACTGACCATAATGCAACGTGTGGTTTCTGATTTCTGGAAAAATGAAGTACTTAAAAACAATCGATTTTTAAAAATTTCATCCCCCTCTTCATTCCTTTCCTCTTTGCCGAGTCCACAGTGGGCGAGAAATACTCAGATAAATACAAAAGTTATTTCTTTTTCTGTCTTTTTTTTTCCAAAGAAAAAAGGGGAAAATAATGGCGCTGTATCCTGCTATCACAGCTTGCTCCTTTTGTTTGACCCAAACCGCACTTGTGGTGAAGCTCCTGTCATACTGGCTACAGGAATGACATTAACATCAGAAACCAGAGGAAGCCCAGTTGCAGGCCACCCAAGTTTTCCAGGGGTTTTAAGGGCCAGGGAAAGTATATCTTGGACAAGTCACAGAACTACCCTTGCATTTCCTATTATTAATTTTACGCAGGCGACCAACCCCTGCTCTGTGAATCATAGCTGCGGTTTAGGGAAGGCTGATGGCTCTCTATGTTACTCATGACAAGTTATGCTATTGTCCTTCTTTCTCTGCCCAGCTGCTTATTCATACTCCAGAAGATTGTGCTTGTCGTTTACAATACAAAACCAACTCAAGATGCAGATCTGAAACCCTGCAGTGACGTTTGGTTTCAGCTTTTAAAAAGTTTGGACCAGCTGAAAGCAGCTTTTATCCCTTCTCTAAGTGTCGTCTTGTTTTTGGCATGCTTCTGTTATTGCAGCATCGGAGCCACCAGAGAGGGGAAACTGTGGTGAGAATCTGCAACTCAATTGAGCTTTTGCCCTTTGCCCTCTTCTAATGGGTCTAACAGCACCAGTTCAGTCTGTCAGGCTGGTAAAAGTGAATGAGAATGTTCTGCCTAATTTTCTTGAAATTCCAGACCTGACATTAATGCAGCAGATGATTTTATTTTATTTTCTTAAGAGTGAAGCCAGACAGATGATCTATGATCCCATCGCTGTAAAAATAAATGGGATTGAGGCAGATATTTGATGCCCACATTAAAGCTAGTGGGTCAAGTATCAATGTATGCACAGAGCGGTGTGTTTTATGCCAGTAAAAACTGTATTCCCTCAAAATCTTTTAGCCAGTGTGGGCACTCATGTCTCAAAATAGAGACTTTCACTCTGACAGTTTTAAGCTGCAGTGGAGGCCACAACTGATTGATCCTCCTTTGGAGTTTAAGAGAGCTACTTTTTATGACCTCTTTATGCTCTGTTCACCATTTATTTGCATATGATGACAAATAAAAGCACTCATGTATTATGAAAATATTTTGTTTAATACATTGAGCCCTTTCATTCCCCTTTTTGTTCTTGAATGTGTCTTTGGGAAGAAATTATCTCTATCTTTCCTTTGTGACGAGTCAAGAAACACAAAAGGAGGGAGAAAGGGCAAGTGAAAGCTCAGGTGATTGCCAGAGTTATTTTTAAGTTTCTGGTATGCTTACTGCCAGGATGTGGCAGCTCCCACTAAAACACATTTACCTAACTGGAGTCCAATAGATTCACTATAATAGATGCAGAGCTGTGACAATTATAAGCAGGGCAGAACAGTTTAAGTTCAAAAGGGAAGCAAAGACATATTTATAGAAATACCAAATATATATATATATTATATATGTGTAATATATAAACACACACACATATTATATATATATATACAAATATAAAAATGTGTGTGTGTGTTATTGTGTGTGTGTCTAATTTCACTGCTAGCCTTTTTCTTGTTAGACTGATGCTGTGTGTTGCAGCTTTTACGTCAAAAGAAATGTGAATCTGAATCTGTCCACCGTCACCGTTAAATACTTGAACAATAAAAATTCCTTCCTTCAAAACTCAGCATGTTTTAGACCTTTGTTGACTTAGTCGGTGACTGCTCATGTATAAAAAGCTAGCCGGGGAGAGACTTCATCTTAAAGACAGCTGGACTCATAAAGATGGGCCTATTTGGAATGTGCCAGTAAAGCTTAGCAGCAGAGAGTCTCTGTGTGAATGTGTTTAGATTCAGTGTCATCTAAGTGCATTAGGCAGAGCATAAACATTTAGCAGACATTTACCGAACCAGTACGTATCCTCAATAAGGAAGCAAATGGGCTGCAGTCGTAGCCACATGTGACCCTTGAATCTATTGACTTAAACGTTTTAAGGCTTTTGCATGATGAGAGGCTGAAAAGACCCGTTCTAGGGGTAAGGACATCCTCTTCTTCAGACTCCAGACAGACAGCTCAAAGAATTTTTAAACAAAGCTGGAGAAGTTCATCAAATCAAAATCATTTTAAGGTTTTATTTGGGCCTCTGGTATCTCTCATCTCTTTTGGGACATGACAGTAATTGCAGCCATCAAGATGGTTGTCTGGAGCAATGCCAAGATTGTGGAGACTGCTTCTCCTTAACTGGTCCAGCTCAGACTTCTGACATAATCCCTCCATTTGTTTTAGTACACCCTGAAGTATGTTATGGTGATAATCGAGGGAAGGCCACATTTGTTCAGGGTTGTTGTCCTGGTCTTATTTATACATTAAGGTCAAGAGGATAATCTTATGAACATGGTATGGTAACGGGCAAAAGAAAGAACATATGGAGGAGCTTTAAGGGAGTTTTCCTGCTCGGCCCACAGCCATATCATGTAATGAGTTTTAAAGACAGGTGAATTTGTACGGAAAATTGGAACGACTCAAAATGAGGAGAACAACTACAGCTGTAACAATAACTGTATGCATCCTCTTTAAGTAGACTGAAAAATGCTTTAAGTAGCAGCTGATGACATCTGACTCCTCTCTTGAGCTTGAGAGGTTTTAGTGTTTGGTTGGAGATACAACACATGGACATTTGGGAGGGAGTTATGTCTGATGAATAATTTGTTTTTTCTTTTCAAAAATACCCCCCCTGATTTTTTTTTTTTTTTGCTTAATATATTGGACAAAATAAGTGTTAAATCTCCAGTACTAATAAATCACACTTAAGATTTGTCCAACAAAAAAGTTCAGTATTTACATATAAACAGAATTAATTTGACTGAAAACTAAAGTGAGACTTGTCCTGTTTTAGTCTTTGAAGGCCATGTAACAACCTGCTGCGGAAGAAGAAAACAAAGTCCTCAGACCCGGTACAACTGCATTTACATGTCATCATTTGGTTTTAGGGGGAAAATCTTCAGTCTGATGATAAACGAAGACAGCATGGAGATGTCACGTTTTTCAGGTGATAATCTAGACACATTCTCTCTGTTGTGAAACTGGACATTGAACTGGAGACTTTCTGAGCCAGCCCAGAGCTTTGAACTGTAAACCGTATTGATACAGTAGTGTGGATAATATTTCTGATTGTTTGACTTTATTGGTGGATTAATTGGGATTACATAATGAGCTTGAGTTGAAAACCGAGGCTGAAAACCTGCAGATGCAGAAAAGTAGGCATCTTGTCCTATTTGATTTTTATAGTTCTTCAGTAAGCACTTCCTTTAAGGCTGATAAAATAAAACAGAAATTGAATGAGCAAGCAGAAAATCTGGAAACATTTAGTGGCATTGCCTCTAAAAAAGTTTTTTCAAAGACAGGGGAATTAATTAGGTGATAAATGCTGCCTGTTGGTAACAGTAGGACAGAAAACACAGCCGAGCGAGACTTGGCAGTCATTCCCCGCAATGTTCCAGGAGTGCTGAACTGTGCTCCAGTTTCATGCTTGTTTGACAATGTTGTCACCCTTTTTCCTCTCAAATATGAAACACTAAACACATGTGTAAAAATTATGGCATTTTAACAGCTATTAAATGAAAAGACAAATTATTTTTCTGCATAAAAAGAGTTGACTGATTTGCAGCGCTTGTTACTTAGGTGTTACTCTATTAGGTTTCATGGTATTATGTCTAATGATGTCAACTTTTCCCTCATGTTAATGCGCTCCAACGCACACTCATTTAAAGGGTAATGGCTTAGCTAAATCAAGTATAAAGTTTTTATAATGCTTCAATAAAGCAAAGCTCTAGATAAAAGAAAAAGTCACCTCTGGGGAGAGAAATGTGCGTAACATCAACAATCTGCCATGAAATGTGAAATGAAGAAAGTGACCTCTACTCCTGCTGCTCCTGCCCCACTCCCATTCATCAGCTCCCAGTCTCCACTAAAAGCAGGCTTTACAGCCAGTTGGCGCTCCAACTCTGAAATATGTTCTACTGAATGGACACAAGTGTCGATGAGGTGGTATTTCTCAAGCCCCTTGTCTTTCTGTTATCACAGGATGTGGAGCTGGGAAGAGTGAGGGAGCAAAGTGGGGAGGACTGGAGCCTTAAAGCATGATTTACTTGACCTTGCAGTGCTGGAACTCACAGCCACAACCTCATTAATTCCCAGGGTCATTCTGTTCAGACATAAATTGGTTAAAAATCGGAATGCGTGGATGACTTCCAGACATACACCAAGAATTATGAAATCTCTGGCCTTATCCCAACATCCCTGACTCCGCTCGTATACCCACTCCAAAACCAAAGCGCTTTCAAATCGCTGTGTGTAAATCACACAGGTCTGTTTAGAGGAGTCACCTAATCCTGATCGAAGGGAGGAGGCCTATGGAACGTTTTCTGCTTATTAGGCAGCAAATATGACGTTGTTTTATGCGATTATCAACTGTGAATGATTTTTCACTCCCATCCATTTTCGAAGCTTGGCCTGTCTTTTGTTTGGGAAAAAAGGAGCTGGAGCAAGAGCAGGGCCGAGAGGGGAAGCCCAATAAATTACACTAATGCACACATTTAAAGGGGCTCATATTCCCTCTGGCCTGTTATCAAGACTACTCCAGTGAGAATGTAAACTACCTCTTTCTGTCCCACTCCCCAGGCCCAATATTTAATGTTATCATCCTTTAAAACAACCCCACTGTTTATGTTATCACAAATATAGGGCAGATTATTTCTTCTTTTTCTCACTATTTAATATTGGCTGCAGATTAGTGAGGCAAATAGTTGTCTAATGGTGCTGCCGGGCTCATTAATCCAAGAAGATAGACCCGGAATTGTGTAAACACAGTGAAGTCAGAGCTGGTGAATCACACCTTCGGTTTACGGAGGCCGACAGAGGGGGAGGATGCTCTGTGTGAGCCCACACAAGGAAAGTTGTGGAAAGGAAAACAAGCATAATCCCGCTGATAAAAGCAGGATTGTTTCAGCGTTTATTTGGACATGCAGTGCCTGGTTGAGGTTAGACCCTAATGAGACAGCAGCTTGTCCAGAGTGGATTCATCATGGCTAGATAGGGGTTATCACCCTCCACCATGCCCCACTACTTTTAATCAGGCTCCTCTCTGGTCACTCCCTATCAGCAACAGTCTATCTCTGGGGCCGTCGGCATCCATCAGGAGCTGCAGACAAGCCCAGGGAGCATGGCTGAAGAGTGCATTAGTAAGTTATAGCTTTGTGGTCTAGCTTTATTGTCTGTCATGACACAGAAGTAGACATCCACACGCACACATGCATGCATGTGCGTGCACTTACGTACTTGAAACATTTATTTATGGAAGAATTGATAGAGATGAGATGAAGTTGTAAAAGCAGTAGGCTGATTCATGCCTGAGTCCCTCAATGCAGCCGATCCCTGAAGAATTCAGTGTCAAGAACACATAAAAGCAACACCTGTAGGATTTAACACAATCCAGAAGTAAAGCACTGCAATAAATACAAACTTTGAGAGGCTTAGGATGTGAAATTCCTCCATGAATGCACATGTTTCATGAAAGTTATCCGCTCATACGTGGGCCTCCCTGAGCCCATTTGTCCACTCATACACAAACTTATCTCCTGCCCTCACAGCCATAACATGTGTCTGTTTGTGTGTGCACGTGTGTGTGTGTGTGCGCCATTTGATTAGTTTAACTTATAAGGTGATTTAGTGTTGTTAGTGTTTCTCACTACCATGACATGACCCACTCCCACCTCATCAACGCGCCCCCGCAACCCCAAACAAGCACATTAAAGTCACAACAGCTTTCTGTCTTCTGTTGTTGCGATGAAATGACAAGAGCATGCAGCTCACAGCCTGCATCTCTGTCTGAAAGGATAAATAAAGGTGTTTTTTTTTTCTCCTCTTCCTCCCATTAAGTAAAATACACAGATCTCAGAATCTGAGAGGGGGCCTTAAATCACTCATTGTTGATGTTTAGACCAGTTAAGTCAATAATCTCCCCTTTTGCCACAGTGATAAGCGATATAACAGGGAGAGTCTTTACTATGATTCCTCTTTGGGAGTTTGAGTTTGCTTATAGCAAAAACATCAGACGGAACATCGTATTGAGTAACTGGCCCCGAGAGCAAACCAGCAATGTGGTAAACTGCGTTTTACTTGCTTTTGGTCAATTTGTGGTTACAGAGGACAGTGTCAGTGTTACCAAGTGATTAGAGAGATGTTACAAGATTAGGGTAGCAGGACTGTGAAAAACGTGGACGTTGTTGCTCTGGCACTTTCGTTGAGTACATGAAAGTGGTTAGTATGAGAAGGGGAAGTCTTTATTCACTATAAATACAACATGCATTTAATTTAGCTGTGAGAACAGTGTGAAAAGAGTAGACAAGGACAAATTTCTATAGAAGAGAAAATGTAATAATTTTGCATGGATTAATAATTTACTTTGAGCATTTTAACCAAGTAACAGCAGGGTTGAAGTTGCAGAAGAAAATGCTTGAGTTGATCCATTATTCTTATGTTCAGTGGAAACATGAGAGCTGAAGAGTTCAGCACGTGTAAAAAAATGGCACAAAAAAAAAAATTAGTGACGTGATTTTCGTGAAAACACAAAAAGACAAAGATTTCTTCATAATGTTGCATAAATCACCTTTTACTGTATATCAAATTATTAAGCAATTCAGGTTTATCAGTAACCAATCTAAACCCCAGCCATGTACATGTTATCAGTGTGTGGCCATGGTATTGAGCAATCAAAATTTAGTTAATTATGAAAAGAAAAAGCAGTGAGTTAAAAAATCACCTCTTAAATTATGAGAAAACAACATTCTAAAAGTCTCAAGCGGAGATAAATAAAATAATTTTTCTTGTAGATATAGACCCATTGCATCCACATAATGACTATATCAAGTAAAGCATACTATACTGCGATAAATGATTTTAGGGAACGAAACATTTGCAGCAAATTTTTGTTGTTAAAAGTTTTCTGAAGTCCAATTTCTCAATCTAGTGTGTGGGATTTAATGACACCTGGTGGTGAAGTTGCAGACTGCAACACCACAACCCTTTGTACCTTAGAGAAACTACAGTAGCTGCTAAAAGTTTAACAGGCTTGTACAATAACTTGGTTTCTCTGTTTGAGGTTGCTGCCGAAACATGCCGATGTACCATGGCGGACTGTGCATGTGTGTTTAATTTCCGTTTCTTAAATATTTAAATAGTTGTGATTGCAGATTTAAAACATAATAGCAATATTTGTAAAATTCTCTGAGAATTTTTTTTTCAAAAAGGATTGGCAAAATTTAATTCAACAATAAATTAATCTGTTTCTGTTTTAACTAGATGTTTTGCATTTATGCTTCTATTCCAATAAGGTTAACCAATCATTTTCATCTCAAACAATAATTATCTGTTTCATAAAAACATTATTTTAATGGATGCTGTAAAAAAAAATCTTAGTAGCTTTTAAACTCCAAAGGGGTGAAGCAGATTTTCATAAAGACCATATTAAGTCATTCACGAGTTGGACAGGTGACAAAAAACTGACAGTCAGCTCTTTTTTATAGTGGAAAATCCACAATAAACCTGTTTCAGCTTAAGATGACATAGCATCACTCAGTCCCTCCAGTCCATAGGCAGTAATTACAGGCTGTGTAGCCTGTATCTGTACGTCGTGTGGCCTGCGCTGCCGGCTGCCGAGGAGATCTGCATCCCATCACAGCCTGTAAGGGAAACCAGATGTTGCCCTGTCTGTTTAGGACTCATAATCAATAGCCTGACTTTCTCTGCCTCTCTCTACTCTGACAGCTTGTTTTGAGAGGATTTGCAAAGGAATGGCGTGCCAGTGCTGCAAACAAGTAGAAGTGTGTCAAAAGTGAGATTAACTAATTGGATTCCCTTTGTGAGGATTTGTTTGGAGGAGGAGGGTGACGAGGAGGGGGTGCGAGGAAAGGGAAATGATCTCTCCCTGTAGCCTCAACAAGCTACATGACACTGCAGACTTTTTCCTCCAACTCTTAGACATGGACTCTGGGAATCCAGGAGTGATGGAAGGAAGGGGATTCCCCCCCAAAAAAAGAATAAAATCTGTCCAAATAAATAACCTGAAGTGGCACTCAAGGAGACGCAGTGCATCTCCATTTCCTGTGACTGTTTCCTGCCGTCACGCAGAGTGGCTCCATATCTCCATATCTCCATATCTCCATCCACTGGTTTGTGCCAGGGGAAACATTACAAAGCTGATGACTTTTTGTTTCAGTGTGAGAGGAAGTGGAGGGTCTTTATACACCACCCGGTTATTGCAGGAAAAGGCAGAGGTGTGGTGATTGGAGTGTGCAGGTCATGACCTCAAACTTGTAATGATCACCTGATGGATGTTGTAAGCCTGAGGTCAAAAGAGTGTCAGAGGAGAGCAGGGAGGAACAGACCCAAGCAAAGTGGTGGGTAGACTGTGGAAAAAACACTGAACAGAACTTTATTTACTGACACGGTATATAAGACTTATGTCAAACTATGCGTGTAAGGTTCTCCACTTGCCATTTTGTAATACAAATTCCTCCCATTTTATTCATGATGGAATTATTTTAAAGATGGAATTAAATGTCACTTCATAAAATCCAACCAAAAGCTGAGTTTAGAAACCTTGAAATGGTTGAAGAATTATGAATGAAATCAAATAATTAGCATTAAATATACTTTTTGTCTGTCTGTGTTGGCCCTGATTTAAACTGGCCACCTGTCCAGGGCGTGCCTGCCTCCTGCCTGTTAATAGCTGGGATAGACTCCAGCTTCCTCTCAACCCTCAATTAGAATAAGTGTTGTAGAAAATGAATGAATGAATACTTCATCAAACCCCAATTTAATTTAATTTAATTTAATTTAATTTAATTTAATTTAATTTAATTTAATTTAGAGTAAAATTTATTCATTTAAGTTCCTGTCCCAGAGGGTGACTGTTGTTGGCAGGAACACCTCTCTGTGTCACAGCTGACAGGAAGAAAGCTCTCACTAAACACACTGTGTTGTGTCAAAGGTGTGAAGAATTGTTCAAAAAGCAAACTGACCCACAGGCTCCAGAGTTGTCCCTATAGTCAGTAGTCAGCCTTCTTGATTGTTTTGCTCAGTTTCTTTAAGTCTCTGGTGCTGCTGCCCAACAAATGGCTGCAAAGTTCATTGTAGTTTCCACAGCAGAGTTATAGAAGATATGGAACATTGTGGTGCAGACAGGGAAGGATCCCAGCACCCATAGTCTGC
This sequence comes from Craterocephalus amniculus, assembly GCA_036024015.1. NCBI lineage: Eukaryota > Metazoa > Chordata > Actinopteri > Atheriniformes > Atherinidae > Craterocephalus > Craterocephalus amniculus. Next base: position 17,091 of record JAVQJG010121365.1, read on the forward strand.
TCTGCTCCTTCTTGTAGATGTATGTCCATACTCATGTGTGAAAATGGGCAGATATGATGCTTTTACTGTTTAAAAGCAATGCCAGCTTAACATTGAGTTCCATAGCCAAATTGTCAGGATGCCGTTTAATATCTACTGTAAATACAAATCGAATGCAAATTTCAAACAATTGATGGCCATAGTTGAAAATTACACAAAGTTATTTAAATATTTCTGAATTTGATTGGATGTCAGCATGTTTTAAGATAGAATGAAGATAAATGAAGTAGAAAGTTTCTTGTTGCAGCTAAGGTATAAATAAGAGCTAAGGACCCCCCCTTTTTACTTTTTCTGGCAATGATAAAAACTCAACATGACGGAGATTAAAAGAGCAAGTCTTGGTTTGTGACACATCAAATTTGCACATTTTTCATTGTAATTGTGGTTCCTCTTGTGAAAGGGAAATGAATTATCAGATTTGTTATCAGTGTTTTTATTCAGATTACGTTATTTAAATATTGGGTGTAACCCAGCATCAACTGGGTTCACGCAGTTTTGACCAAACAGATAAAAAGGTAGTAAAGTCAAAGTGTCTGTGCATGTAATTCTGTAAAATCCAAAGGCTACATTTTTGTAGTGTTGTATGTACTGCATAATACTGTAGTTTTACATGTATATGGTCTGCAGATATCTTTAACATTCACTTAATGTTCACATAACATTTGGCGTTGCAGCCACTTTTCCTCTTGTCATTTAAAATGTGCACTTTGTTTAATGTTTTATGTTTTCACAAAGAAGTTAGATAATGGAAAAAAAAGAGAAGAGAGCTAATTTTGGTACAAAAGAAGGTTCAAACATTTATAAAGTCTTTTGTTTAAATAAAAAATCAATAAGTTCCATCAAGCAGGTCTGGATTTTCTGGACTGACTGGAGTATTTTTGTGTAGTAGTACATTAATCTCATTGTGATTTCATTTGTTTGAACGGGGGCCATTTTAACTTAAGCAACACCATATTTGTTCACATTTGAGGCCATAGTGCTTTCTAAATATATAGCAGGTGGAGCAGAGAAGTTCCTGATGAGGGCCGCTGGGAGAGGCGCAGCAGATCTGGAGCGGAGGCCTCCATCTGTCCGGAGTGGGAATAACTCCATCTCTCCCTGATAAAGGCAGCTGGCTCTGTGGATGCTCAGTAAAGTTTTATAGTCAGATATGCACAGATGATTAGGCCAGCTGTGCAGTGTCATATATTCCTAAACAAACCCTGCAGGAACTGAACTTTCACCCTTTGCACATATGGGTTACAGGGCTTGCACTCACACTCTCGTTCATGCACTTAAATATGTGCAAACATTACACACACAGAGACACATACACATAGCAGAACAAGAAAGTCACAGTGTGCTGACTGGGTTGTATTAACGCTTTGACTATGTGACCTTTTCGAAACCAGTATAAATCATGTTTTCTGTAAGTGCATGAAGGTTACCATGTTTGCACGGGCTTTACTGTAACCACACAGATTTAAAGAAGGACAGTAAATATATGATCTCTCACTCACATCTGAATCTGTCTGCTAAATCTGTTGAAAGGAAGTGGGACTAAAGGATGTGAAACTGAGCAGTGACTTCTATAAATCACCTGTTCACTCTCGCTTGCGTGTCCCTTTTCTGGTTGCTCTGGTGATGAGTGTGTGTGGCACTTTCTCACCCCAAACTGTTTTTATCAAAGCTGTAAAGCTGTATTATACAGAGCATTTATATGTATATATATTTTTACAAAGCTCCAGCAGTCCTCGCTGCCACAGCTCTGTATATTTTGGAACAAGTACAAGACAAATCCAAGTGACGTTTTATTTATTTTCATACTCAACCCCACCCCCCCAATGTGCACTGTGAGGAAGAATTCCTTGAAAATCAATCAGTATCAGTCCAAAGTGTGTGTTCTTCAGGGTGCTGACACCAAACACACACTCACATGTAGACTTATGAGAGTCTGACTGTCTAATATTACAATAAAGTCAGACAATAAGTGGGAATATTAGAAGCACCATAAAGAAAGAGCCCAGTGTTTAACTGTGAATGGTGCCTAGAATAGGCAGATATAACCATTTATACCAAACTATGTCACGCAGTTCTCAACCATTATTACCATCATTTTCCTGTTATCACTTTTTCAAAAAGTTTAACTTTAAAAGGAAGCATTCAACAGTGTCAAGTTCTGGTAAAACAGACTAAAGAACTTTAGTTGGTGGTTTTCTCTTCATATGATAACATCTTATTTAGTCAAAAGGGAGAGAGCAAATATAAGTCACTTATCTCCCAAATAAGGATGCAGAAACCCCATTGGTCATTTGACCATAGCATAAGCAGTTTATCTTGTTTTTCGTCGAGAGGTGTTTCATTTTAGTTCTTCTCTGTAAAACTGCATCTGTGCGCCACGATAAGCACCAAAAAGGGGAAATAAGGAAACCTCAGATTATGCTCAAACACACTCAACATTTATCTTGAGAGAAGTCATGCAGGTGATCTCAGTTGCATCATGCGTCAGGTTCTGCATGGCTGCAACGCTGTTTGTGCTGAACAGCACAGGAAAAACCATAAGGTTTCAATGCACACAATATGTGTAACTATAGTGGGCTTCTGTATGCAAAGGCCCCGTGTGTCTGTAGTTTAGGTCTGCGTCATCTCCCTGCAGTTATGGAAATGCAGCACTTCACTCAAACTGAGAAAAGTCAGGGGTCGCCTGGCCACCCCAGCGCAACACCTGATCCTATTTTGCACTTTTTTCATAAAAGAATCTAGATCTGTTTAAAACTAGATCAATTTACTGTGAAGTTTTCACTGTATCATATTCAGCTGTGTTAAAACACACAATGCATCTTATTGTTATATTTCAGTCGGATATACTAACTTCTTTTTTCTCACTTGTGCTTTGTTAAGTTTTGATGTCAAGTTACTTGGTTAGACTGAGGAAAAGATGACCTTGCGAAAAATGTGCATTATAGAATCGGTGTTGAGACAATCCATTGTGCTTGGACTGAAGCTATCTGTTTGTGGCTCAAACACAACGGTATGCAGCAGTTAGTGTCCTCTCCTGGCAGCAGCGTTTGAGTTTTTGGGACGATTGACTGAGCTTGTAGCTCATCATCTACAGATGTAAGTTTTCTCGTGTTAATAACTGATATGCCTGATCAGACCCACTGTTCTGTCACGCAACTCTAAATATTATCAGCTCACACTGGAAATGTACATGGGATCTAGTAGTTACCCAGTGTTTTTACCAGCTGACAACTGCAAAGTTTAATTCAAAGTACCAATCTGAACCAATTGTCTCTTCACTTCACAATTCCTTTGCTGGTGTTAGACAACACAACTTTCTACCGGGAAAAGTAAAGGCTTCTTGTTACTACTGGAGACTATTTTGGTGGTTTCCTCACAGTAGTGACCTGCCAACAGCTGAATTTTCTACATCAACCAGGATCGTCAACAGGTATTTTTGACCCATATACTGTACATGGCAACAAATAAGTCTTAGTCATGATGAGATTAAATTTTCATCCCATTTCCTTCTGGGATTTTTCTTTACCCTTTGTAGTCTTACTCTACCAATTGGTAGAGTAAAAATTTCAGTGATTATCATGAATCTTAGTAACCTTTTCTACCAATTTGTTTGGGTATGTCATGCCAAAAGAAGAAATTTGTTATCCCATCGCGGTTTCAAAATGTGATCATTTCACTGTCATTACTTTATTATTAACTTTTATCACAAGCATTTGCTAAAAAATATTTATTCAAATTTTTTTTTTTAGTTCAAAAGGAAAGAACGAACTTCCAATACATGCAGAGAATAGATGATCGTTTGGCTTTAAAAATGCAGCGTTTCACAAGTGGGCACAGGCCTGACAAAGCATAACAATAGCAATGTTTACGTGTGGAAAATATTCTAAACTGGGTTACAATTTGGATTACACTTGTACTGTTTACAGAGACCTTCAAAATTCATCATGATCATTACGTGTGTTTCCATGCATCACATTTGAATGAAACAAATCATCATGACGTTTAGAATTGGCAGCTTTACATGAAGAAATGGAGCTTTCCAGTATAAACAAACACATTCTATCTGCATATTTATTGCTGTAGTATCAATTTATATTTTATTAATACTTTATCAAATCTTAACATTTGCAAAACACACACTGATGATCGGTGCTGCTTTAGTTCCACCCCATACTAATCATAATGTGTTTTTTTCTGAATAAACTTTATTAAGTAAAGCAAAGAGGGAAAGATTACTTTACATTGATGTACAGACATAACAGGTATATGCAGTAAGAATAATTTCTACTCAAAATTTTGAATATGTGTTTATATACACCCTAATTAGAATAATAATCAGTATAACCCATCTTTCTCAATCAGAGTAAAACTTTGATCCAAATGACCGTGATCAGAATCTTCCTTTCGATGGGCAGGTTTACATGAAACATTTTTTTCCCATCAGGCTTTTAATCTGAACACTTGTGTCCACGTAACAATGGACAATGTAAAAGAATCTCAATAAAAACTCTGTAACTGATTGCTCCGCTGTCCTCCTGTTTGTATCAAACATTTCTGCAGCCAATGAAATGCCTTGTTTGTGTCTCAGGCACAGGCTACTACTGGATTTGGTGCCCTGAAAGAGTAAAGCTTGTTTTTTGCACAATCCTGCTGACAATACTGGACAAGCTAAAAGCACTAACACGCCGTGGCAAACATCTTTGAGAATGAGCGATCAACTGTTGGTAGCTGATGTCAGACATTAGACATTAGATTAGAGACATTACATTATGATTGAAATATTATCATTCAAACTAATTTAATTAAAGCTGGCTTAAGTTGGATGTAAATGATCTTAAACTGTTTTAAAGTGACCGTCTCATACAACTATTTAAAGCGTCCCCATTTTGAAATTTGTCCCTAAACCATACAATCTGACCTCATAATATGATATCGTCATAAGCGAGGGAAATAATAAACTCATGCCCCTGAAAACCATAACTGAGGTTTAACATACAAGCGACTCTCTCATTTGGACATATCAAGCCTGTCTGATGCTTGTACCCAGTATACGGTTAGTTCGAAAGCCACAGGCAGTTCACCAAGCTTTCAGACAGCAAAGTGAAAATTTGCTGCTGATGACATGTCATGTGAAATGAAAGTGCTTTTTACATTCTTTCTTTTGTGTTTGCGTCTCAGCGGGCAGCCAGAGATCAGCCATAATCCCTCTCCCAGTGCGTGCATCACTCAGTGAATTCAGCCTCTACGGAAAGGGCGGCCAGTCGGACCGCTTCCATTTCACAGCCCTAATTAATACCAAACCTCTGCACCCTTCACAAATTATAGCGTACACCACACAAGGTTGGCTCGAAACAACAGTCTGCAGTCTGCAATAAAACGGTTCCTTCACATCCACATCCACATTAAAAACATGGCGGTAGGTCAGAGGACTTTAAGCTTATAAGTGATTACTGCTGGCCATCAGCTCTGGGCGTGTAGGCGGTGTATTATTTGAAAATGGTGCTGAAAGAGAGCTTAAGAACTGCTGTCCAGGTGGTGGATTCTCTGAGGGATTCTCCACTAAGAGAGCCATCCAAGGACAAGCAGGGGAACATTTTAGTAGAGACTAGGGGGAGGGCTTCTATTCAGGCCGAGAGGGAGGAACTGGCCACCCCACAGTGCTCTGCTGGCAGAGGTCCGCAGCCAGTGCAGCAGTAGGTAACTCTGAAGCCAAGGTGGAGTGAGAAAGGAAGGGAGGAAACTCAGAGAGAAACCATGAAAAATGTGGAGCATGAAAATGTCTCCCTTGGTTTATGGCAGCCCAGCCAGGCTTCCAAGAGAAACACAACTTTAAATTTAACTTGAGATGTGCCCCCCCTCTTTCTTCTACTCCCAACTGCTGGCAAGGGTCTGGTTTTGAAAGGGAAGCCAAGATGCTTGGAAACTGCGACCATGTTAAAAAAGCATTCAATAATGTGGCTTTTTGAAAATGTGGCGACAGCTCCTGTACGAGAGGCTCAGTTTTCAGTGTTGCCGAACATGTTGGGTACGTGTGCATCTGCAGAAAAAAACGAGCTCTGTGATGAGTATTCTGAAAAACGAGGGAATATCCATAGTAGTGGTAGATATGAATTGTGAGACAGGGAATCTTTAAAATCCATCATTCTGCAGATTGTTTTGTTGCACATGCATAGGAGACATAAACTCTGTCTTGGCTCTCGTTGCACCATTAATGTGCATTTAAGTATTTCTCCATAACAGCTCCAAACACTCTCGCTTCTTTAGAGAAACGTCTCAACTTTGTTTGGATTAAAAAGCTATAAATAAAAGACTTGATGCTGGTTATTCCAGTGAATTATATTAAAATGATGGGGGCGGCTGGAAACATTTTGGCCCAGTATCAAATTAAAGCTTCGTAGGATGTAATAATATTTTTCTAGTCTCAGGAGGAAGTCATGTCTCATGCTGATGATTGAGGGCTCATTTAGGAGAGGAGCATCCAGCAGATCTCATAAATCAGCATTTGATGGAACAAACATACCTCTGAAAGAAACAGAGCACTGACATTTGCTCTTGTTACAATAAGCGAATAAAATGCTCCGGTGATGATGAACACATCCTTTTTTGGGGTGGGTGTGGGGGGTTAAATTGAGCCAAGAGCCAACACACCTGTGTGCAGTAGAAGCCATAAAACACTCATTTATATAAAACGATTTAGATCTGGTATTGAGATAAAGCTAGGGTGTTAAGAGACTTTTTTTATTTTTTATTTATTTATTTATTTCTTTGAGGAGACATTTTGAAGTATGTTACAATGTATTTTAATCTTCCGTGACTTAATAAAAGGTAAAACATTCAGATTTTTAAACATATCCTAAATTTTATCTATTACCTATTTAGCTGTAAACATTGAATTACAGTTTATTTATTAGAGGGTCTCTAAATATATCCTGTAAATGGTAGAAATTCCAATGTTGCATGCAGTTAGTATCAGTAGAAGACTACTGCATTCTGTGTTGTTTTATTACATCAAGCATTATTTTTCTGTGCATTTACTTAAACTTAAAACCAAAGAAGTGTCACATTTCCTTACCCTCCATAAAAATTACAGGCATGTATTGTAAAACTGCATGAAACTAAACTGTCACCCAGTAATGTACCAACAAAGCTATAACAGAGTTTTGATGTAATTTCATCCATTACAATGACAATTTAATAGATTGGTGATAGCAATATTTTTAATATTTTCAAAAAATGTTTTTTAACCATGAAATTATTTACAGTGCATTTTAGATAAATTAACCTTGTACTTGTAATGAGCTAAATAGATTTCTTTTTCTTGTAAGTTGTTTAATCAAAAAGAAAACACACTGTAGGCCACTGGATCCTTACACAGCATGAATCTATTTTACTCCAATTTCAAATTAAATCAGAACTATAGAATATTTTCAATTTATAGTTTATAATGATATAGACATTCCTTCCATCTACTAGATTATGCACCTAATCTAAAACATTTGTGATACAAAGTCTTAAAGATTGATCTGAAAAGCATCTTAAAATCTAAATAAAAAAATGGACCCAATATAGGCTGAAAAAGTAGGTCAAGTAAGAAAGAAACAGCTGAGGGGAAGGTGGTTCAAATAATTGGGTAATTGGCAACAGGCCATGACTTGGTTTAAGAGGAGCACCTTGGAGAGGCAGAGTCTCTCGGGGGTACGGATGGACAGAGGTTCAGCAGTTTGGAAAAAAGAACAGGCAGCAGGCAGAGCTGCATTAAAGCTGCAGTCTACAACTCTGAGATGAGAGCGAACTTAGCCTGAAATTTTGAACAGACACAAGTCTCACGTCACTCCGCCTCCCTTCCTGCTGCGCTCAAGTCCTGCCTCCATAAGAAGCTGAACAAGATGCTGACAGAAGTCAGGCACGTGCTGCGTTTCATCAGCTTCTCTGATGGAGAGGTGAAGGCAGCAGACTGGAGCTACGTTAGCTTAGCTATGTTAGCTACGTAGCTAGCTCAATGAGGGGCATCGCTCTGCTCTCCTGGAAGTTGTGGGCTCGGGCGGAAGAAGCTACTTACCGAAGGCAGATGGAAGCTTTGCTGCGGACATAGATCCTATAGTTTGCATCCTGGAGGGACCTGCAGCACCAATCCTCCTCCCAGATCATCACAGGGATCGGATGAGGGAATTTCCCTGACAGGTGACAGGTGACATATCTCCTGGATGAATTGATGAAACCGCCGGGCGTCCGGCGCCTCTGGAGGATCCGATGGACCCAAACACGCCGGCATCTTCGGTTTTCCGACCCCAAAAGCAGGTAAAAGAATGAAACTCTCA
>JAVQJG010121369.1:0-12360 GCA_036024015.1 Craterocephalus amniculus
GGGGGGGGGGGTTATATTGAGGAGACAGATTCTGAGATGTGAAAACTATGGTGTTGTGTCTTAGTTTTTTTCAAAAAGCTTAACCCGGGGAATCCCAGAGCTTTCTAAACACAAAGCATTCCCATGCCTTTCTGTGGGTGTCAGAGTGGCAATGTGTGTGCCAGGCCGGGGGGTTCGGGGGGGCGGGGGGGTCTACCAGCTGCTCTCTGTCTGCGGCCGTAAACAGATCTGTGTAGCTTTAGCTGGATGGCTCTCTTATTGTCTCTACCTGACCTCGTGCTGCATGCCCAGCCCAGGCCTTTGTGGAGCCCCCCCCTCGAACACCTTTCTGACAACTTTACGGGGATCAGGTAGGATGTCCCTGCTGTTAGATAAAAGCTGGGCGCTGAATGGTTTTGTTTTCAATGATCCTGTGATACCTGCAATGAATAGGCACTGTGTGCATGCATTTTTCTCCTCTATCCCACTTGCAAATGCAGATTGTTGGGATAAAATGAGAAAGGAGGCATGAGAAAAGGAGAGGCTGGCGTGCAACAAAGCCTTCAGACTGAAACCCGGGATGTTGTCATTATGTGGTTAGCAAGTTAATCCCTCAGGCTTCCGGGACGTCTCACTGATTCATGCTTGAATACTGAATATTCGTTCACACTGACGGTTAAGTTTTGAGGGTTTGTCTGTCGGACAGTCAGTCAGTCTTGTCCACCACTTTGGTAGAACTTAAAATATCTAAGAAACAATTAAATGAACATTCATTCTGTTATGCTTAGAAATTCATCATTCCCAGAGGATCAAGTCTGGTTCCTCCAGCATGAGGTTGCTACTTGTAGTTTAAGATAACATATAAAAATATTAGCAGTTTTCTAATAGAGGGTGTTGATGTCTACTCTTGTCCCACCCCATGTTAAAATTTAATAATGATCCCCTCGTCTTTATCTAGTTTGCCCAGCAGTTCATACCAGAGGACCAGCCAAACCATCTGGGCTGGATGGATTTCTGTTTGTCACTTTGTCCAGGGTTTCATTTCACCCTGAGGAGGCATTTGAAACATAAACTCGTAATTCTAGGGGCTGGGTGATGTGACCTTAAATCAATATTATGATTAATTCAACATGTTACCTCAATTACAGTTAACTGTAACTGTAACTGTAACTTTATTTATAACACACTTTAAAACAACAGGAGTTGACACAAAGTGCTGACAATGTAAAACATTAGAATAAAAAGCAACAAAGACACACAATAAAATCAAAACAAGATAAAAACAAACATCAAACAAACATGTCAAAAAAGTCAGCATCTTAAGTTGTGTCAAAGTGAACAGGTGCGTTTTTAAAAGGGATTTAAAAATATTTAAAGAAGAGGCCTGTCTAATGTGCACTGGTAGCACAAGTTAACGTGCAATTATTTTTTACCCCACATAGCTAACCAAAAGCTTTTGACACAAATTTTTTCGTAATAGAAGAGCAGATTCTGACTTTAACATCAGTGAAAGAAAGCCCAATCAGCTGCACTATATATGCTATATATAACCTATTTTTAGGAAACGATTTAAATAGTCGATATGAACACAATTACATAGATTACTGGTTTTGAACTGAATACAGTTATGATTCATTTTTGATTAACTCAATTCATTCCTGTTTGGACCTAATTGGATTGAGAGACAAACAGCTGTGAATGCTCACCACTACGGCCGGTTTACCACCTTATACACATGGGACTGGGCCGGTTAATGGTTAGCTCCATTTACCTTGGAACTGGGAAGTCAGAACTGGGGAATGACGTTGAGTTCGATGTGAGAAAGTTCCAGTTTACAAATCGGAGAAATAATAAGACAGCTGCCACATTAAAGCCATTTCTTAGGGGCAATTGTTGTTTTAAGCCAGCAAGGCATTTATAACAGAACTGCAAACATTGATGCTAAGCAGCAACTGCTGTTTTACAATATAAGCAAAAAGTTTTTGAGAAAAGCAGCATTGCTATCTGCCGGTTTTGGATTTTGTCACAGCTGACAGCGGCGTGTCATAGTTAATGAAAAATGTGAATTACACTCCTGCAGCATCTCCCTACATTTATATCCAACAACACTACGTGTACAGCTGATTTAATGCAACAAAAACTGGTCAGAAGTGCAAATAAACATGATATTACAGGCGCTGCTACAGTGTAAACAATGAACGCAGCCTTCTTTAAATGTGGAGTCGGGGGTGGTCCAACTTCAGGAGGCCGTTCCAGTTGAACCTTCCCAGTCGGAAATTCAGTTTGGAGTTCAAATAGTATGCAGCATTAAACCTCTTCTACGAGGCCACAAACCTTTAGACCAAGCAGAAGCCTTTAGGTTAATCATTCATTTGGTGCACCTTTCATTGTAAAAGGAAATACAAACCACCCAAACATTATAAAGGTCAGCTTGACGTGCTTTACCTTTCACTGGGCAAAGGACAATGTTTGATCACATCCAAAATGTCCCCTCGAACCACCTGGACCTCTCTTCACCAGTCACATCAGGCTACTTTTAGATATTTCATTGAGATTAGATTTCAACAGAAAATAAGACGAAAGGCTTAATTTTGACAACATCCTGCTGTGAGACTGTTTACTATTATTATTTTAGTTATTATTTTAGACACAGCATAAAACCCTTCACTACAACACTCTTGCCTATGGTTAAAATTCGGGTCAAGTATTTCAGTGAGGGTTCAACAGCCTTGCAGATACACCTGTAAACTTTCTTTTCCTGCGCCAATCAGGATTTTTTTCCATTTTTTTTGCCGTGGTTTGCGTCAGGTTGCATGCAGATTTTGGTTCAGGTGCGGTAAAGCTCAGCTCTTGCACTGCACAGTCCAGCTTCTCTGCATGTGCTCTTGAATTGATTCCTGCTGATGGGTGCCACTGCGTATCTGTTCAATTATGTGTTGTGACTTGTTAATTCTGTGCTTCCAGAGCTGAGAGTGTAGAGGAGAAGACAGAAAATTTCAGGTAAATATTTGGCTGGACGGTTATGCTCTGGATACAGTCTAAGCTGTGCCTCATTTACCACCTTGCTGGTTTCAGTTTCGGAGGCTGATACAGAATTCATGATGGAATTTGTATCGAACGGCGTATCAGAGTCATTGAACTTTACCTGTCATCATAATCCCAGTTTGTTGTCTGGAAGGAGTAAGGACTCTTATTTTTTACTTTTTTTAAAACCAAAATCCCAAATTTGATCTTTTCTTTGCCACAGAGAGAAAAGAAAGTTTTTTTTCCTAGTTTTTCCTTCTGGAATTTGTCTAAAAAGTAGTTTATTTGTTTTTTTACTTGTTTGTTTTTTTCCACAACATGAAACAACTTCCAACTGTGAAGCAATTAGAAAGCACGAGCCTCCCCTCTCCTGCCCTCACCCCTTTAAATTCTATAATTACACAGTAAAAAGCAGCAGCCCTGCCATTTACCAAAGGTCATGTTTGTGCCAGACTGAACTCGGTTTCCTCGAGTCGCCTATGCGAACCGAAGCTGGCTGAGCTGGACCTAAAGCCCCTCGTTTGTCATGGCTTCATCGTGTCGGCACGTCCGTGCAGGCTGCCGTTTCTGCTCCGTTCACTGTTAGACGGATGTTAATAACCACGGAGCTCTTTTTAATCCGCATTTAAACCTTTTTAACAAGCAGTTTAGCCAAATTACTTTTAATTTAACTAAAGGAGTGGAAACTATGATCCTACTGACTTGGTTATTTAAATAAAGCGCTCTTGTTTAAAGGCAGTGGAATCTGTAAGGACTGAGTTTTATCATCTTTCTCAGCTCAACGAGCGAGTGTTGAGACTTTAATACAGATTTCAAGTCTAAACACTGAAGCTTTCTGGAGTTTTATACCTGTTTTCATTGCTCTGGGTTTCATTTACATGGGGGACAGCTGCATCAGATGAAATTACGCTCCATGTTTACATTGATTAGAGCAGTTTGTTCATGATCACAGATCTAGATTAAATTGTTCTAGGTGGTAGGAAAACAGACTGGAAGCATGTGAGGGAGGATGTTGCCTTGGTTAATACGGAGTTGATGAGATGGAGGAAGTCGTTGTGTGACTTGGCAGGAAGGGATGGACGGCAGGAGACCTGAGCTGTGAAAACAAACCTGCTGTTTTTCTGGGCAGAAAGAAGAGGGAGCAGGGTTAGTAGGTATTTGGGTTTGATGCCCGACCTTGATGCCAGACATCAGCACAAGAAACGACGGAAATTCTCAGGGGAGAGGCTCAGATTGTCTGCTCGGATATGAATGAAATCCAAGGGTTTGGAGAGACAGCAGTTTCTTTTAGCACATGTGACGGGACAGAAGGGAAACTGGAATTATCTTACAGTCTGAAATTAGCCGCAGTGAAAAAACAAAAGTCACCCTATTTCTAAGGTTTTACATATCAGGACATAATAAATCATCTAGTTCATACCAGGGCTTCAAATTAGGCAAGTATAACATGACAATAATACAAGATATGTTTACCTGATAAAAAATGTAGGAGTGTGAGAAAATTAAAAGGCTTTTTAAGGTCACAGCACCTCAATCAGGCTTGTGTTGTTAAAACTAAACCACACAAAGGCTGTCAGACATTTTTAAATGTTATTAATCAAGGAAACATTTGCATTTGTGCATTTCTTACGACTCGGTTTCAGCCATCTTGCTGTATTCGCTTGGCATTCTGGGAGATTTTTCATTCACCATCATTTGAGGTGAGCTGAAAAACCTTCTTTGGAAGTGGTTTACAGCCCTAACACTTACCCCTACACATGAACATGCAGATCAGAGGGGTAGGGTGAGCTGGTGAAATGAGATTGGGTCTTTCTCTGCTGTCATGAACTTTAACATCTCTCGTGCTAACTGAGGCCTGGAGAGTCTGAGATGCAGCTCTCAGGTTTTTTGCAGCTTCTCTGTGCATTTGCATTGCACCATCTGATTTCAGGGTGAACTTGTTGGGACATCCGGTCCTGGGAAGAGTGGGATTTGTTATAAATGTTTTCCACTTTCTGACTGCAGGGTGGTGTAGTGGTTAGCACTGCGGCCTCACAGTGAGAAGGCCGCGGGTTCGAGTCCCTAGTTGGTCAGGGTTCCGGCCTTCCTGTGTGGAGTTTGCATGTTCTCCCCGTGTATGCGGGTACTCCGGCTTCCTCCCACCGTCCAAAGACATGCATGTGAGGTTAATTGGGCACTTTAAAATTCTCCCTAGGTGTGAGTGAGTGTGTGTGTGTGTGTGGTTGTCTGTCTCTCTGTGTTGGCCCTGCGACAGACTGGCGACCTGTCCAGGGTGTACCCTGCCTCTCGCCCCCTTGACAGCTGGGATAGGCTCCAGCACACCTGCGACCCAATCAGATTAAGCGGTTCAGAAAATGGATGGATGGATGGTTTTCCACTTTCGAATAATGTTTCTTCTGTAGGATCAAACCATCCACATAGTTTAGAACTTCTCTTACAATATGACAGATTAATTTACAGCAGCAGCGGCTTCTCTAAAAATGAAAATGTTATATTATTATGACCTATTGCTTGGGGCTTGGGGCTACACGGTGGTGTAGTGGTTAGCACTGCGGCCTCACAGTGAGAAGGCCGCGGGTTCAAGTCCAAGTTGGTCTGATTCTGGCTGAGGAGGGGTTTGACTCTGTGGCCTTCCTGTGTGGAGTTTGCATGTTCTCCCCGTGTATGCGTGGGTTCCCACCGGGTACTCCGGCTTCCTCCCACTGTCCAAAGACATGCATTCGAGGTTAATTGGACACTCTAAATTCTCCCTAGAAGTGAGTGTGTGTGTGTTGTCTGTCTCTCCATGTCGGCCCTGCGACAGACTGGCGACCTGTCCAGGGTGTACCCCGCCTCTCGCCCCTTGACAGCTGGGACCCGCGACCCAATTGGATTAAGCGGTTCAGAAAATGGATGGATGCTTGGGGCTTGTGTGTTATGTAAGGCAACCAGAAGTTATCTTGGCAGTGGGGATTGCATGAACTTGGCAGTGGGGATTGCATGAACTGGGCTGGAAAACAACCCAGGGTTCCTGCACAGGTCCTAAGAAAAGATTAGAGACAGTTTATGGCCACTGCATGGCAATAACAAAGTCGATAGGACAGTTGGAGCCAAACCATCATTAATCTGTTGAATAGGGGCATAGCTATGTTGAATGTGCACAATTATGGGCTCTCCTGCTTCAAAAAGACAAGTGATACCAGTTCAAGGTTTAACTGTGCCAGTCTGTGAAGACTAATAACACCTGGAGCTTGTGAAATTCACGCACATGTGGGCTTCCTGGTTTAGGGAAGAGCTGTCAGTGCTGATGGTGCACATTAGTTCATGTTCACGTAGTCTAACAGTCATCAGGAGTACTTTACACGGCTTATTGTGATGGCACATTGAACGAGATCAAAGCAGTTTTTGGTTGCTGATTGTTAAAAGAGAAGAAAATTACTTTGCAGACTAGGAAAGATATACTGAATGTTGCAAAGTGAAGGTGCTGACCGTGATAATCAGGGCAGAGTATTATATTATAGGTTGGTAGGATGTCTGGTTGGGCGTCGCCACGAGCGCAAAGTACAGGAGGCAACAATTATCCCTTCCACAGCTTAATCCCCCGTTGGTAAGAAAAAGAAAAGAAGTCAACGTTGACATCTTAAATCCATCTCTTGCATGAATTTAATCCCACAAAGCACTTAAATTGAAATACAACCGGGATATTTTTCTTTCTTTTTTTCTAAAATGCAGCTCCACTGAATGTTCAGTTTTAGTCAGGATGATGAAAAACAGGCACACTTTGGCACCTAACAGGACCCCCAATTTAGCCCTTTTTCACGCCACTGATCTCTGTGTTCCTGCAATAATTCTGTTGGTTACTTTAAGAGATGCTGTAATAATAATTCACCGTAATCTGCAGTTTGTGGGTGGCTTCCAATAGGCTGGACAGGGGGTGTAAAAAGAGACAGAAGCTTGCGTGTGTGTGAACTGAAACAGACCAGAAACAGTGTGTATGTACAGTAAACAGAGCCTGCATGTGATTATAAATGGTTCTGAATAAGGAAAGTAAAGGTTAATCTGCATCTGCTTATGGAAAAGGAGGAAGTGGAAACTTTTGGGATTTGGACTGATTTTCATGGCCAATTCACTCTCTGAAGTTACATATGAGAAGCGCTGGAATACAGTTTGTCCCAAAAATATCTTTTTAAGATATCTTATCGTGCTTAATTTAAGAAACAATTACCTACAGAGTAACATTTCAGTGAGATACAGGAACTTGTTTTTAGACAATGGGGGGGAAGTACGACTTATGATCGCCACAAACTTATAATGAGACTCAAAACGTCTAGTAAAATATAGGGAAGAATACGTTTTTCCAGCTTATTTCAAGATCTTGTAAGATTTGAATAGATTGTTTAATTCCAAGAAATCTTAAGAGAATTGTTCTTTTGCTTATTTCAAGCAAAATACCTTGTTTTAAAATTTTAAGCTTATATTTAGAGAGCTCTTTTTTCTTTTAACAGTGAACATCCCAAATGCATAAATACAGCCAACCTGAAAAAGCAAGAATGCACTTTAATGGGGTCTGCATCTGCTGCAGCTTTGCCTCATGCATCCATGACATAACGGCCGTATGCAGAGATTACAGGATTCCTGCAGTGGCTCCAAAGCTCTTTTACCTCGGTGAAGTTGTTGTCAGGGAAACAGGAAACAAACTGCAGGCAACAAACAGAAACAGCTCCCCAGCAGCAGTCATTAGTCTCCCACTGTCTCCCCCGCCCACACACTGAACTTCAGCCCGTGTTAACAGGCTAAAGTCGCAGCAGGTCATTGCTTGTTGTCCTTCCCTCCGCATTTTTTCTCAGACTTGTCCCGTTTCGGGGCTTGTCACGTTGAATTAAAAAGCTGCACGGTCCTTGTGCGCTGCATTGCTGAGCCAGGAGCCCCGGCTGCCGGGATCTGTCGCATTGCTGTGCTGTGACTCAGAGCTTCCCCTCAGCAGTGTGTTTGTGTTTACGAGGTGCAAGTCATGAACTCTCTAATGAAGTATTAACAATCACTTTCCTGTCGAGGTGTTGCTTGTGGGTTTATAGAAAGCGGGGAAACATGCACGTTAAAGAACCACATGTAGAGCCGGCTGCTCACTGGGAGCTGTGCTTGTGGCTCGTCGTCATCATTCGTCTAATTAGAAATGAAAGTAAAACGCAGGCTGAGTCAGCTCCCTGATGGATACCTTCGCCTGCCACAGTTGGGCTTTTGATTACAAGTAAACGGAAAAAAGGCAGAGACAGGAAGTTGCTTCTCGTTTCTCATTTCATTTGGGAGGTTTGTGCAATCGAATAAAAAGCAAAAATGAAGTCACAGGAGAGCAGGAAAGAAGATAATTTCACATGGGGCCTCCGCAGCCAGAGATGGGCAGTCCTTAAAAGGACATGGGAGACACAGGATTGGCTGAGACGCCAGATCAACAAACCGCTGGATTGGTCGGGAGGGCTACAGTGACCTGCGCGGAATGGAGAAACCTACCAAATAAGGAAGAGAGTTGTGGGAGCTGACCTTCATAACAGACAGAGAGCTGGAAGACATGCGGGCGAGCCGAGGGAGAGGGAGTGATGAAAAGATGAACGGAGGAAAAAAGGGACCGGGCCGGGTGTATGCTTGGGAGTTGACAGCATGGAAACTGACTGGCCTTAGTGATCCCCTCATAGACAGCAGCCGGCTGTGTTAAGCACTGAGAAACTCACAGATAAACACACACACACACACACACACACTCAGAGGAAGACATTGTTTCCGGATGAGATCAATCAGCCTGTGTTTAGATGCTCATTCCAGCTGCTGGTGTAAGTGGTGAGTGCGGCTGCTGGTATCTCCCTTTAGACACACTATCAATAAAGGCGACCGCATGTGAATTAGAGGGTGTAATAATGTGTGCACACACTTCTCTCATGACACCGCTGTCACCGAGGGAGGTATTTGGGCTCAATCTGTCTCACCTCGCTGAGTGTGGGTGAGTCAGCCCACAGCGGATGACTCGCGCCGTCTCCTAATGGCTGTCTGACCTTTCCCCAATAATCGCAGCAACACTTACAAAACACCGCGTCGACCCAGATCCCCTGGCCTCCACCCTCTCACCGGCACGCCATGACTCATCAAACCCGGCTGGAATGCAAACTCCAGAAATAGAGGCATAACACACAGAAATAGAAAGGATAAATTCCCAAAAAAGAAAGGTTGACCTCATCCCGCAAAAACGAGAGAGAAATGCTCCTGTGAATGAAATACTTGTGGAGATGGAAGCTGAGACACAAAGGGTTCGTGTGTTACTCAAACTATTCCATCAGTCCGAAACAGTGCATGTTACATGAAGCTATTGTGTTCCATATGCTCGGCATGTGGATAATAGCTTCCTCCTGTGGTCTGTTAACATATGAGGGGTTGATAATGTGTCCGTGTGGCAGTGGAGACTTTCCAGTCAGAGCCTGGTTTCAGATGTTACCCTGCGATGGGTAAATCTCATTTTTTGTCATCTGAAACAGATTTCTGTTAAAGTGATTCATTTCTTTCTTTTGGCTGGAATTTTTCTCTCGAAGGTTTTAGGATAAAAAGCAAAAAGATGTGCTTTCCCTCATTTTCTTAGCCTGTCTTTATAAGGGATGTTTTCTTAATCTACTGTTAAAAAAAGAGAAATTCTTGGTAAGGAAAAAAACACCCCTAATTTAAAAAAGAGGTGGTTGCTGTTAAAAGTGCAACAGCATGATGTACAAATCTCACAAACCAACGTAAACAATATCTCTGCATCATAGAGCTTTAACCTGATCTGTGGAATCAGGATGAACTGTGTTTACAGAGATTTCTGGAAGCCTTCCTGATTCCATGCACTGGTTTCCAGTAGAGAATCAGGTTTGGTTTTGATTGAGAGGACCCCATGATCACCAGCATCCAGTTTTGACCTTTGGCCTTGTGCCATGCACAAAGAGATTCCTCCTGATTGTCTGAGGTCATGTCCAAACCTAGACAGATTTAGGCGTACGTCCTTAAGTTTTTTTTGGTTGTTTTTTTTACCATTTGGATGCTCATCGCTCTGCCTCTCCCTTTGCCCACATGCACAGACCCGCCAACAACGGTGGATTACAGTGCTGTGTTTATGATGGAGAAACTACTCAGCATGATATGGCTTAACAACAAAATCTGTAAAAACTCCCAAACAAATATGTGAAAAGTCTACACCTATACATAGTTTATATATATTTATGTATACACTTTTCACATACTTTCAGACTTTGGCATCCTGCAATTCTCCAGCTGTAAAATCAGTCTGACTTTTGTTTCACCCATTTGCTCTGTCTGTTCTGTCTTTTTTTCTTCTCTTCCCTCTGCTGAGTAATCCATGGTGAAGGATAAAAACAGATTTTGTTGTCATCAAGTAGCTGCTGTGAAGCCATAAAGTGAGCATGACGCTCCGGACTGGAACGCACAGTGTTACAAATCGTCCTCTTAGCAGTGGGACGCTGCAGGGCAATGACAGCTACACTGATGTTACCGTGCCATCAGAACAATTTATAAACTGGCAAAGGTATATGTAGCATTACCTAAAAGATAGAAATAGATAAATAAATAAAAAGAGAAAGCAAAGTCATGTTTCTGAGCTGTTTTCAGTTGCCACTTAAGAAGTAGTTAAATACTCTTGCAGTTGGTTTTAATTAGTTTTCCAGGCTTTTGTTTCCCCATTCCTTTTTTTAATCCGTTGCTGCCATCAAATTCAAAATGAGCTAATATTTTCCATGAAAAGGTTAAATGTCTCAATTTCCCCAATCTGAAATATTGTTTATGTTCGACAGGGAAAGTTGCGTTCATGAATCATTGCATTATGTGTATTTACATTTTACACAGCGTACCACCATTTTTCCTGGAGTTAAAAATGCAGCCGCATGAGGATTTACTTTGAAGGGGGCTGGTCTGTGTTGGACTCTTAATGTGAAGAGGAGGAGACTGACTCATGCGGAGCAGAGAGAAACTGAGTTTGTCACCGTCTGCCTGCTCAGAGCGGCAGTATATATGCTCCTCGTACCTGGCAGGACTGCACACAGACGCAGCTCAGGCTCCTGCTGGGATATATCTGCTGCAAAGATCACAAACCTAAAGGTAAAACTTTCATTCTTCTCTCCTTTAAACTAACAGCTAATTTAAACCAGAAAACCTGAAACTTAAAGGAAAATATGGATTAAAGTTGAAAAGAAAAATGCTTTCCTTCAACTCTCAGACTTTAAAAAGAAAATGTTCCCTTTATGTTGAGTTTTTAAATTCTCATTTAATTAAGGAGCTGGAGACAAATCCTTATATTTGAATGTGAACGTGAGAGAAAAAGATGAAGAAAGTGATTAAAATTTATAGTAAAAAAATATATATAATTTTTACTGCTGTCATGATTTACTAGCTCTGCAAGTTAATGCTTAAATCATATGTTTCCCAGAAGGGTGTTTGGTTTCCTGGTGTGTGTGTGTGTGTGTGTGTGTGTGGTACCCATTCATTTGCTTGAGGCTGAAGAAAAGCGAGTTCAGACTCCAGAGGGAAGCAGCATCACTCTGAGAAACCTTACCCCCCCCAAAAAAAGTTTGTTAGTTTTTTGTCCAGAGTTTTGTCTGAGACACAAACTGTGTTTATGCGGCGGGCGTGTTGGGGGGGGTTTATTTGTTTGTGGAGCGCCTCAGTGGAGTCAGTGGGATTAGTTAACACAATACGCTCTCTTAAGTGAGAAAGCTTGCGTCTTACTCGGCTGTGACTCCTCCGCTGAATGATTCCTTTACTTTTGGCTTCTCTTTTCCCTCTCTGGATCATCTCCTCCTCCTCCTCCTCCTCCTCCTCTTCTCCCTGCACTCCTGCTGTTAATCCCATTTGATGGCGATGTCTTTCCCACTCCAATCCAGAAAAGAATGTCTTCAACATTCCTGCTACAGACAGAGGAGGGAAAAAAACTCTCCATCTCACTTGAACAGAGGCGGAGGAGCAGAGGGAAAAGGGATGGGTGGATGGATGGATGGAGGCACACGGAGAAAAAGCCGGATTCACT
This sequence comes from Craterocephalus amniculus, assembly GCA_036024015.1. Classification (NCBI taxonomy): domain Eukaryota; kingdom Metazoa; phylum Chordata; class Actinopteri; order Atheriniformes; family Atherinidae; genus Craterocephalus; species Craterocephalus amniculus. The sequence continues at coordinate 12,035 of JAVQJG010121369.1, forward strand.
GATAGTGTAAAAAGCCCTCTTCGCCCTCTCGCTTGGATGTGAAATACGAGCCAGGATAGAGTTATGGGGAGGAAACGTATAGTGTAAGAGGAAAGAGAAGAAAGTAGGGCAGGGAGAAAGTGGGCGATCGGAGCAGCCGTGAGCTGTTGGTGTGGCTGGAATAAGAAAAACGCTCTGTGCTACGCTTTAAAGAGAGGGGGGGAAGGAAAACAGTCTGGTTCTATTTTATGTGGTGTGTGTGTGTGTGTGTGTGTGTGTGTGTGTGTGTGTGTGTGTGTGTGTGTGTGTGTGTGTGTGTGTGTGTGTGTGTGTGTGTGTGTGTGTGT
>JAVQJG010121385.1:0-23655 GCA_036024015.1 Craterocephalus amniculus
TCTATCTATCTATCTATCTATCTATCTATCTGTCTATCTATCTGTCTATTTGTCTATCTATCTGTCTATCTGTCTGTCTGTCTGTCTGTCTGTCTGTGTGTGTGTGCATATTTTCATGTAGTGAATGAGAAAGCATTTCACTATTGTGAGTGAGAGGTACTTTCAGTATAGTGTTTGAGAGTATTTCAATACAGTGTGTGAGAGGTTTTACTATAGTTTGTGAGTGATTTCAGTGTGGTGAGTGAGAGGTTTCAAAATAATGTGTGAATGATTTTACTATGGTATATGAGAGATTTTAGTAGTGTGCTGGCATTGTTTCACATGTGAGAGGGTAATTCTGAATAATGTCCCACACGGCCCCTCATACAAAGCTATGAAGCATAAAAGGTGTGTGTGTGGTTTTTTGCATCTGGTGTGCATCATAGGTTTTTTTACACCCCCTGCTCATGATCCAGCCCATCATCAGATGGTCTTTTGTTGGTCCTGATTTGTTTAGTAATTATAAGCCTCCCTGGTAAGAGATATGTGTGTAACTCAAGTCAAACTAATGTGATGAATTTGTAAGGAAACGTACTTAAAGGAGAATAGGATACACTATGAATCTACAGTACATCCCAAAACAGAATCGACTAAGTTGTTGTAGGAATCCTGAATAAACCAAGCATTATTTGTGATGTTCAGACTCAAAATAATCTCATCTTGGATCAAGCTTAAGTTTCATTATTCACACTTGGCACAAGTACGTTTTGCCAAAGAGCTTTTCATTCAGATCCTGAGCTGTTGCACATATGGATGTCTCTAATGAGCCTAGAGGGGTGCCAGAACCAGATCCCAGTTCCTCCAGTATCTGTTTCCAGTGTAATTCTAAAGAGGCTTTGACCCCAGGCCCACTGTGAAAAGGTCACAGGTGAATCAGCCACCAGCGAGTGCAGCCGCGACACAACGGGTCCTGCCCAACACCCTGAGGTGGGCACTACTCCGGGCACATCTGCTCTTTGCCTAATTAGTATCATGGTAGACAGGGGCTTAAGGCTGAGCTTTCGTTAATAGCAGCCTGTTGCTTTGGGAAACAGTCTGGCTCCTGTAAGCTGCATCATTGCTCATCTGATAATCTGCTTGAAGATGTGCAAGGTTTAAAACACTTTGCATTGGTGTGGTTGGTTTTTTGGAAAGGTGAAAAGATCATGAGTGTGATAATTCAGAGATTTTACTCCTGGATTTTACTTGTCAGATTGTGCGGTGACTCCTCCACATGTATTTTTTCCTCATAATAACAAATCATGTGTAAGCTGAGATGAGATATATTTTATTATTCCCTGCGGGTAATGTGTCGTTCAGAAAAGATGGATACGGCATTTAAGAACAGAAAAAAAAAAAATTTTCAGAGTTATTTATATTGTGACCCATTTAAAATTTTGCCTTTTATTGCTTCTACATGGCCAGTTGCAGGAAATTTGTAAACAAAAGAGAGAAACTTTTAACAGATGCACCTAAACAAGTTCTTGTGTGGATATGACCAGAGATGGTTTGAAACTATTCAGAGAAGGGAAGAAAAGAAGATTGTTAATTAGTCATTTAGCCTTTACAGCAGGTTTGCAATTTTACACATGCATCGAGCTAAAATTGTACCACTGTGAATGTGTGCAGTTTTTTATCTTATGCTGTACATTGCATTGCAACACAGGATGAGTTGGCTTTACGAAGGCTAGTGCATTTTACCCGAGTCTCTTAATATATTATTTAAGTACAAAATTAATAAAAATGGCTTGTTTCCTTGCAGGGAAAAAAATCTAGAACAAAAACCCAAACTCTAAAATAGTTAGCTATGACAGAAAGTGTATTTCATGTACGGAAAAAACAACGAAAGAGAAAAACTATGAAACTCAACCTCACACAGTTTAAGCCAGAGAATTTTAGGATTCTGACATAAAGATTTATGTTTGGAAGCAGTTTTGCTCCCAATCAGCTTAAAATAGCAGAAACAGGCATACATTAAGAGAGTGAAGATTGAAGGTTGGTTTTGGAGATGTTTGGCTTTAACGCATAAGGAATTAAGTCTCAGCAGGGGGTGTGAAACTATTGATTTTCACCTTTTTTTTCGTCTTAACAGAGACACTGAAAGGCACGGCCTGTTTTTAATGAAGAGATTTGTTGCATGTGCCAAGAGAGATTATGTTTTAAAACACTGGTTTTCGTAGTCAGAGGTTGACTCCTGCGTAACCATGACCAGAAACTGACAGTCACATTGATGAGATCTGCATAAATCTGCTTGAGTTTGTGGCATGTTGCACAGTGCTCTGGCTGCCATTCAGTTTCTGGATTTGTGGATTTTTCTAAAGAGTTACTGTAATAATCATTATCTAACTCTGGAAGCACAGATTCTATTTGAAGATAAATGTCTTATCTTCAACATTATTGATTCTGATTCAGGATAACAGCTGTTACTTGTCTATAGATTTGGATTTGCATCACAAAGAGCTCGGCTAGATATTTTCATCACAATCCGAATGTTATTACAGCAGCATGGGTGGGAAGTTTAAACATCTCAGAAACTACAAATCTGTGGTATTTTCTTTATCTTCCTATGCTGCTTGCCTCCACATGGCCACATATGCTTGTGGCCTCAGTAAAACCTTTTTGGAACAAATCCAACCACCCCCTTCTCTTCCACGGATGGACATGGCACGACATTGCGGCCATGTGGCCAGCAGGAGGCTGTATTTAAGCCGAGGCAGCTCCGAAATGGGCCATAAAACCCAGCCAGCAAGTCTGGCTCCCTGTGAGGCAACGGGCCTAAGTACTCATTGACAAGGCTCCAGTATCACCGACTTCCCAGAGAGAGCAGCAAAGGGAATAGTGCAGGAAAGAAAGCAGCAGACAAAGATGAGGTGTAGACAGGAGGCAGGTCTTTGGTTTGGCTGCTTAAAACTGTGAGCACTAATGGTTTCAATCCACTGCTGAACCTTCACTGGGACTTATTGTTTCCCTTTTTTATCCTTTAAATAAGATTAATGTCACTGTGATGCTAAATAACAGCCATAATATTCTCTTAGTTGCATTTCATCAGACTTTGGGAAAAGGAGCCTTGCAAAATGTCACAATCTGAGTCATGACTTTAAAATCTGGGCGACTAACAAGGTTTATAAACAGTTTGTAATCACTTCCATGTCATGTCTGGAAGGGTAAACCATGTAATGCTTTGCACTTTTGAGTTTTCACCTAATTATTTAGATGTGGATGAACAAGCAGCACAGGTTACTGCGACTAGAGCTGGCTGTCCTCCCTGCATGGCACCACGGAAATGTCGCTTTTGCTTCATTTTCAAACTGGCATCGGTGAATTATTTACAGCATCTGTATGGAGCCTAAGAGATGTTTGATGGCGGCCAGGCAGGCCTCGGTGACTCTGTGGTGACCGTGTGCATGTCAGCCACAGATGATTTACGATCCTGTCAGTAGTTTGTGCATTATAGCCCGGCGCTGGCTGGACCTCCACAAGCAATTATTTATTTGTGTAGTTTTCCATAATATCAAAAGGAAAAGTTCTGGGAAACCCACATGCGGTACCCTACATAAGTGAAGAATTCTTTGGCTAATACTGTTTGTTTTGCGCTGCTTCTTAGGTGCTTTCAGTAACCAGGGGATACTGGCGCTCCCCAGACTCTCTCTTATTTTAATTGACTTTGGCCTGCAGGAGGCTTGTGTCCATTCAGACCTTTCTGGGCAGAGAGAGCGAAAGGGGGGGGGATCAGAATGTGAATAGAGCCCCCTCAGAAACTGAAGCTGTTCTTATTAGTTTGCTCACAGTCTTTGTTCTCCTTTCAGCCCTTCTGGCTAAATGTCTTCAAACAAGCCGTTTGGGGGTCATGATTCTTGACAAGGGGGTTCACGGCAAAAACTGGATGTCATTGTTACAGTTAGTGCGGGGAATAAGTGAGGAAGATGTGATGATGAGGTATGTGTGTGTGTGTGGCTGTTGGTGACCAAGCCATGTGGGACGTTGCCAGGTGGGAATCCAGCGTTGACAAGGGAGCAGGTGTCTATGAGATACAGAGCAGCGAAGGGGGGGTGGGCGAGGATCATTAGAGCTTTTGGCATCCACCTTACCTACTGCCTCCCCCGCCGTGCTCTGCCAGTAAACAGAGAGAGAAGACGGAGGCAGAGAAGGAAAAAGACAAAGAGGAAAGAAAAGCGTTTTGAAGGAGGCAGCATGTGTTGAGTTGGCTTTTGTATACCGGGAGCCATTCCTGTCATGTTTTTTACGGGTGCAGTGGCCCCCGTTCATTGTGGTTGGGCAGGTTGTGGTCCTCGTCACACTCCAGCAAATCCTGATCAACATACAAGTGAAATATTGGATTTCTACTACTGACATCCCCTCTGGAACAGTAAACAAAAGTATAACCACCCAATATTCATCGCAGTAAATCTTTTAACACCCTTTGAGTTACTTTGAGTGACAGCTGGTCGGCTATTATGCTGTTTCATGGTAGGCAGAAGGTTTTTCTTTGACTTTGGTAGATGAGATTACTGTAAAGGAGAGGCCTGATTCTAACTCATGTAACTATGTAGGGAGTCCTATTTGTCTTGGGCTTTTTCAGCTGATTTGATTTGCTTTCAACAACATATAACAAATATTTTATAAGTACAGAAACACTCCACAGCTTTAAAATATCGAGCCATGAGTCCAGCAACATGGCACATTTCCGTAGTGGAATTTTGAATAAAGTTTTATGAGCAGTCACAGCGTCTGTGTGGCTCAATGTGGCCCTGACGGATAAGTTAAAAAAAGTAGTCTGGTTCACATCTGTGGCCTTAGTTATGGCTTAGCAGGCTTTGGTTTCATCCATGCAAGCAGAAATAAAAAACAAACAAACTTGAAACCATTGACTATTATCTGACAATAACTATGTCTTAATTTGGCTTATGTAAGTTTTTCTGTATAGAAATGAAAAACCAGCACATGGAACAGAGAAATTTGAATTAGATATTTGTTTAAGAGACAACTTGGCATACTGTGACACGGCTTGGTCAAAAACAGTATTGAAGTTTGTCCTATAGCTTTGAGCTACAATGCAAATATAAAGTGGATCCAATCACACTCAATAACTCTTTTAGAAGGCACTATTAGCGTGAGAGAGCGTAGCTAGCCTCAGGCTAACACTAGCACAAACTGGGAACCAAGCTCACGCTTCTCACTATGATGATAGAAAAATACTAGAATGGTTGTTTCATTCTCAAATATTTACGGTTTGTCTCCATTGTAGATAGAGACAACTGGTACAGATCCCCCTTCAGGCATAATCTCATTGTGAGTGATGTGTTGAACTGGCCCAGGTTGTTCAAACAACACCACTGGTAGGATAGCTACAGTAACATAACAGATTAAAGTAGCTGAATAAATCCATGCAAATATTACATTCTCCCACGTTTTGTTCCAAAAAAAACCCTGGCTTCACTGTCAGCCCATTCCTTCGTGTTTTTTTCTAAGTTTATAGCAGCTTAGAGTAAGACCTTTTGCTTACAAATGCTGCTTTTAACCAAACTTTGTGTTTCTAATTGCGGAGGAAAATGCATTCGGCTTTCAAGTACTTTGTGCCAAGTACAAATTGGATTTCCCATTCTGGATGTAAACATTAACATAAACTACTGGCACAGCATTATTACTTAATTTCTTTGTTAGGTTGACTAATGGCTGCTGAAAACACTTTGCAGTTAATATCAAAGCAAGAAGACAGATTTAAAGAACTTCTAAATTCCAAGGTACACTAAATGCAACATAACCTCAATTTGAAGCAATATGGACAACAACACTCTGAGCTGTGAGATGTTATACTGAACAGTTGGTGGTGACTTCAGAAACCCAAGCATATGTGCTCAAGCACAGAAAAATATATTTCTTTCATAACAGAAGGATGATAGTGGCCAATACCCCTTGAGGCATAGCCGTTGGTGCAGATTAGATATAGCTAGCTACTTTGCTTAAATTCTATAACACCAGACTGTTATATATTTACACTGCCTATTTTTATGTATATTTGAAAATCATTCACCATGTTTATTAGAAAAATATGTATTCATAAGGTATTGAGCAGCATAGATGATATTTACTTCACTGTTAAAGACATCTTTAAGAAGGCTTAAGCCAGAAATGGTTCATATAAATAAATAAATATATACATGAGTGAAGTGACCCTTAACCAGGGGGTCGCTTTCTTCCAGGAGAGCAAACCAGCATTTAATCAGTGCAGTTTATCTCTCTTCTTGCCGCCTGTATCTGTGGTGGAAGGTGGGATAGGAGGGTGCATTATCATTGGACAGAGCATTGAACAACTGTCAGGGATGCGGTCCATGTCATTTGTCATGTCTCCCCGGGGCTTTATGACAGCACCAGAAGCTGCAAGCCCAGCGACTGAACCACCCATCTCGTTGCAGCAGATGCGTCTACCTCCATCCACTATGGTTGACCATCAATCTGGACAGCTGAGCACCAGAATATCAATACAGCTCAGACTCAGATAGGCCCCTGAGACTATCTACCAAGCAAACAGGATCTTTGTCCTTATGGAGACTCATCGCCGCTGGGGAGACCACTGTAAACATGGCAGAGAGATGCTCAGTGGCACTAAACGCCAGTTTGATTCACTCCAGATTGCACCTGAGATGATTATCTGCAGTTTTAGCTCTTCTTAGGGAGGGGGACAGATGAGTCTATTGAAGGGGGCCGTCTGTGGGAGGCGAGGAGAAGAGAAACAGTAATCCTTTTGTGTTCATCATCTGCACTGTCTTGAGAGTTGTTTGAGTGTGGGAGGAGGAGAGTGCAAGAAGTAACGGGTTGGCGGCTCCTCCTCTGTCATGTGAAACCTGAAGTTTATCCTCTGAGTCAATGACAGTGCGTCTCCTTTGAATAGGCTGGTTCTCGGTGGAGGTGGTAATTTTGTGCGGCGATAAGCCTCTCATCTAATAGTGGGGTAGAATAACTATTCTTTAAGTGTCAGGACTGGTGCTTCCCTCTTGTATTATCCGAGTTTTTCCCCTTTTTTTCTCTCAGATCGTCAGTCCATGTATTGACATTTCTCTGCTCTGCTTGTTTTTGTCCTGCGGCTGTTGATGTCAGCCTCGGTGTGAAACGAGCATACCATCGTCTTAGCCAGACGGCCTCGCGATGCCACACCAAGGGGATAAATTGCGGAGACATGTTTATCAACATGAAGGAGTGCAAGTTACCCCTTGTTGGAAGAGAATAATGGCTCCTAATTGAGCTGTAACATGCTGGCTGGTTGCCAGGCCCTTGAATTGAAAACTCTCTCCATCAGGAGGGGGTCTGACGAGAGAGAGGCTGCTGTTAAAACACCGCAGGACCTTTTAACTTCGATGTGGAACTCATAAACCTATTAGCCACGCTTGGATCCGGTTGTCTTTAATTGAAAGTAACTTCAGAATCTGCGCATTCACCTGCGAGCGGGATGTTTTTTAGTTGAAGTGCACCTGAGCGGCCTTTTCTGTCAGCCGGAGCACAGCCGTGTTAAAGTCAGATCAATTCTCTGGAGGAGCAGCCTGTCTCCTGGCACCTGCCTTGCCAAGAACAGGCGGGAGGAGAGGGGAGAGGTGGGGAGAAGGAGGAGGAGAGAGAAAGAGAGGGAGCAAGAGCGGGTGGGAAGGAGGAAAAACCCAGCTGCCTCTGTGCCTGAGCCCCGTGCTGCTTTTAAAGGAGTGGGAGGGAGGGGAGGGAGAAGCAGGGAGACTGCTGGCACCATCTGTACATGTCTTTTGTATTCCAGCCCTCATCTTTACACAGAGTGCGGCTGGTGTGCTCAGTGTTCAAATGAAAGGATAGGAGGTGCCTTTTGGGGTGCAGTGGCTCTTGTGTGTGTCGATGCAGAAATTCGTCGTTGTCCTCAAAAATCCGCCGCACTCTAAGGACATCTTGCGTCCTATTTAATTGCGTGTGTTTGTGAAAGGCAGTGCAGGGTTGCTGCTTGTGCGTGTCAGGCAGCTTGTCCTCTGTTTGCAAGCAGCCATGTGTTGCCAGATCTCTGCGTTTCCATGTTTGTGATGGCAGTCAGAAGCTTTTGTTTGTTCCTCGTTTTTCCCATTAGCCTGGCGTCTCCTCTGTCACTGACTCACTCAACCTTTGTACAGTGTGTGCGTGTGTGTGTAATATGTTCAAGGAGGCCCATCCTTGCATGTGGCAGCAGGGTGGATCTGCCCGCGAGGACAGCCTGCACTGTCTGCTGTCACATGAACGTGTTTCTTGTTTTGTTTTGTTTTGGTGGTGGGGTTTTTGGGGGTTTTTTTTGGGGGGGGGGTTTGCACACCAGCCACAGCTGAAATCACCAAGCTTGCAGTTTCACCCACCCACCTAAGAGGAGGTGGCTGCCCTTTTCTTTGATTGAATCCACACTCCCTTTCTCCTCTGACGCTGCAGACAGAGGCTACGAAGAGGCAGAGGAAGTGAGAGGGAGACAAAAGGGAAAAGTGAGTCTTTTGTAGTTGGCACAGTACAAACACATGCACTGCAGATGAAAAGCACATGATTCGATCAAACACACTCTGTGGTGGCTGTCTACCAAGCGGTAGGTAGGTGTAGAGCAGAGGACTGGAGTCCATCCGCAGGCTCTGAGTGAACCCTAGTGGCTGGCAACTGCAATGACATGCTGGATTTTTGCTTGTCTTTCAGTTTTTTACAGCATGAAGGTTCCTGTGTTGGGAAATGATCTGCAGCAAGAACTCTGTGCGAGAATCTGTGAAAAACCTATTATTAGGCTTTAATATCTTGATTAAAGCATACAAATAAACATTAAGTAGAATTAGGATAAATTACATTATACAGTAGCAAACCAACAGTACATGCACACTTGCATGTTAACCAAAGGTTATCTGACTCCATTCTCTTATGCAATCTAATTTTGTATCGATTATGTCCACCTTTTCAATGTGTGAATTATTAAGTTGCAATAATTTAAATAAGCATAAGCCGGCCTAATTGAATCAGCAAAAAAGGAATCAATGAAAACAAACCCTTACTTAAAGTATCTGTGTGTCATATTTGTAAGCACACTGAATTGTGTTAATACAGCAAAAACCAGACAAAATACACTGCAAAAAGTTTGTCTGGTTGAAGTTGTGTTAAAATGTGCTTCTTAAAGTCAGACTGACTCACACAAAGAGTTGAAGAGCACCCCTTACAAAGGCTAATTGAAGTTGTGTGTCCTGTCTCTTCCCCTATCTCTCTCCAACCAGTAAAAGTCAGTCCATTTTTGATTTTTGTCTTATTCCCCACCACACGGTTTTTCTAACAATGCACTCTTAGGTTTCTATGTTTTGCCATGGTGGGTGTACAAAACCACAAAGTGTTGAATTCAGTTGCTGGTGTGTAACATGGTGGTGTACAGTAGAATTCTGCTGTAGGATGGTGCATTGGGCTGGAATAAGAAATTTGTTAAGAGTGGTTTCTCACCTCCTGGAAGCTGCCGGGCAGTGTGATTAATGATTGTGCGTGTGCCACCAAAATGAGTCACTTTTTGTAGAATTGTTTAAAAATTATTGATCAGTCTGCATCTTTGCAACACTGTTTTTTTTATTTTTCTCCTAGCAAATTTAACTAAATTTACACCTCATAACTGGCTACTTTTGCTAGTACAAACGGTTGTTTTGGTTTATTTGGAGTCCTTCCTCACTTAATCCACACAATCTGGTGATGATTTATTAAATTTTCCCCCAAAAAATCAAGATTTCTATCAATTCTGCACTCATCTTTAGTAAATTACAAAAATATATAATCAAATTAGTGAGATAACTTTCATCAATAGATGGTTATTTAACATGCTAAATCAGTAAACATCTGTCTTTATTCAAATGTGAATAAACAGACAGACTCTGGATGTTGCTATTCATGAGCATATTGGACATTTACCATACTTTTATACACTAACTTATTAGTAAAGCCATTACTTTTCAGATACAGGCATTGCCACATGGGACAGTCCTCACATGTTCTAACAATAATAATATTAATCTTTTCTCTTCTTTTTCCCAGCTCTTCTGTCCTCGTGGTGTGAGGAACTGGGACGCCTGCTCCTCCTCCGTCACCAGAAGAACAGGCAAAACGAGCCTCCGGGAAAAGTGCCCATGCAGCCCCCCATGAGTTCAATGAAGCCCGGCCTCTCACATGGGTCAGTGTTCACACTGCTGTGCTTTTTGCCTTGTATGAGGTGTGTTTATGTGTGACTAGACAGAGCAAGCCAAGGGGGAACCCCTTCATCTCCATGAGTCTCAGAGCTCCTTATGAAGCAGCAGTTGGACAAACTATCTTAGAAAAAGCTTGTAGTTTAGTATCTATTTGATCATTCAAACAAAAAAATCTTTGTTTGCATAATTAATGAACAAATGAAAATTTACATGCAAGACATTTTGTTTTTCCTTATTGATGCGTCTGTCCCTCCCCTGCAGAGATGGGTCTTTTCCATACGACTCCGTTCCTTGGCAGCAAAACACCAATCAGCCTCCAGGGTCAGTGTCCGTGGTGACCACCGTCTGGGGCGTGACCAACACCTCACAGAGCCAGGTGAGATGCCACGCCTGTCGAAGAGTTAAAATTTATCTGGGTCGCTTGAATGATTCAAAAAGTAGCAGCCAAAATGTCTTGGTGGCCATAAACATTTGTCCTGCTGGACTGGAATCAAATTTGCAGATTGTTCTGATTTTCTGATATTGTGATTGAATCCTAACACATGTGCTGATTGGTGAGGGTTGTAGAAACTTTATCCATTGTTTATGCAATCTGTTGGTTTCCTTACATAAGTTGTTTGTCAGGAATTGGCTTGTAAATATGAATGTATGACAATCAGATTGGCTTTAAGCGATTGTCTGTGAAGCGCCTTGAGATGACGTTGTTACGAATTGCCGCTATACAAATGAAGTTGAATTGAATTGAATTGAATCATGTCATCAACAGGTGTTGGGGAATCCCATGGCCAACAACAACAATCCCATGAACCCTGGGGGAAACCCCATGGGGTCCGGTATGTCTGGTAACAATCCAGGTATGAACTCTCCTCAGTTCCCTGGTCCACAGCAGCAGTTTCCCAACAAAGGCAACTCAAACCAGGGCTACATGCAGCAGGGTATGTACGGACGATCCAACTACCCTGGAGGAGGAGGCTTTGGTGGAAAGTAAGTGGACAAAGTTGACAGCTTTCATTGTATTTGTTGAAATTTCTTGGAAAATCTGTGATCTCGTTCTGAAATATTGGGTAATTTGTTTTGTTGTGTCGCTTGTTGTTAAAGTTATCCTGGAGGGCCGAATGCTGGACCTGGCGGGATGGGCATCCCTCAACACTCTCGTCCTCCCTCGGACTTTACCCAGCCTGCTGCTGCTGCTGCAGCCGCTGCAGTCGCCGCCGCTGCTGCCACTGCCACTGCCACTGCCACAGCAACCGTGGCTGCCCTGCAGGAAACCCAAAACAAGGATATGAACCAATATGGACCGGTAGGACGAAACACACACCTAGCACATCACGCACTTATTATTAGTCACTCCAATAATTATTACATTTAGTTGCTTTCTTTCAATACAAACTATTATATGACTGAAGAAGCTGGTATGAATTGGGGCTCAAGGGTGAAAAATCCAATTTTTAAGGGGGAATTGTTAGACAGACTAATAACAAATGCAGTGGGAATGTGTTTTTACTTACTTGCTATTCTGCAGATTTTTTTTCCCCAATAGAAAACTGACCACACTGACAGTCATGTCTGAGTTGGTTGACTGAGCCTATTTTGTTTTACAGATGAGTTCCTCTTTCCAGATGGGACCAAACCAGGCATACAACAGCCAATTCATGAACCAGCCAGGACCCCGCGGCCCCCCATCGCTCCCTGGAAACATGGGTGCAGGCATGAATGCCTCCAATATGAGCGGCCCCCCAATGGGAATGAACCAAGCCAGGGGCCAAGGCATGGGGCCTTTTGGGGCCCACGGCCAAAGGATGCCTCAGCAAGGCTATGCAGGACCCCGGCCACAGGGAATGGGAATGCAGGGTATGAAAAGGCCGTACCCTGGGGAGGTGAGTGGACAGTTCAAAACTCCTACTGTAAGATTTTTGCCCCTTTTTGTTTGTTGACTTTATGATGTCATCCACAGCCAAACTATGGTGGACAGCAGTATGGACCAAACAACCAGTTCCCCAACCAGCAGGGGCAATACCCCACTCCCAATGCTTCCAGGCCACTGCCGTCCCCTAACTACCCAGGCCAGAGGATGCCAGGGCAGCAGCTGCAAGGCCAATACCCGCCACCCACTGGTCCTATGGGCCAGTACTATAAGGTGCAGTGAGAGGACATTCAACTAAAGACAAGACTATTTTTTAACAAAAATGCATTCTGCTTGTTTGTTTAATTGATACAAACTTTAATGAAGACTATGTTTATTCTAATTACAGCAAGAACCACCTTTCAATGGCCAAACAAATAACTTCTCCGGGAGTGGATATCAGTACAGCCAGGGTAGTATAAATGGGGTGAGTCCACTTTTTTATTACATCGTCATTCCCGTTACAGTGCTCTTAATATTCCCATAAATATTGAACTTGTCAATTTGTCAATGTCTTCCATTTAGCCTCCAAGACCAGTGGGTAACTACCCGCACTCCCCAGTGCCAGGAAACCCCACTCCTCCAATGACTCCAGGAAGTAACATCCCTCCATACTTGTCACCAAACCAGGACGTGAAGCCGCCCTTCCCTCCGGATATCAAACCAAATATCACCGCCCTCCCTCCCCCTCCAGGTCAGCCGCTGGAAAATCTGCCGTGAAAAGAACTTCCGAATTGTTTTGAAGATTGTTTTTTTTGTTTTCGTTTGATGATGATATGAAATCTGGTTCTTCTGCACAAACACAGCTAACCACAACGAGGAGCTGCGCCTGACATTCCCAGTGCGGGACGGCGTTGTTCTAGAGCCCTTCAGGCTAGAGCATAACCTGGCTGTCAGCAACCACGTCTTCCACTTACGGCCCTCTGTTCACCAGACACTCATGTGGAGGCAAGATAGGACACACACAATACACTTGTCCTGCTTATTCTTGTCCTGCTAAGACATTCAGACATTTTCTGAATTCAGATCATAATGTCATTTTTTACAAAAGTCATCATTTGCATCATAATTTGAGTTTAAAAAATGGTGTTCATTTGCAGATCGGACCTGGAGTTGCAGTTTAAGTGCTACCACCACGAGGACCGTCAGATGAACACCAACTGGCCGGCATCTGTCCAAGTCAGTGTTAACGCCACGCCGCTCACCATCGAGCGGGGTGACAACAAAACCTCCCACAAGCCCCTGCACTTGAAACACGTATGCCAGCCAGGAAGGAACACAATCCAGATCACAGTGACAGCCTGCTGCTGTGTGAGTACACAAACCTCCCCCGAACAAATAAGAAAAAATGTAAAAAAAATGCAAAATACAACATTTTCCATGGACAGGAGAATGGCAGTAAGAGCAGATGTAATTTTTCCTCCCACAGTCGCACTTGTTTGTGCTGCAGCTGGTCCACAGGCCGTCGGTTCGCTCGGTGCTGCAGGGCCTACTGAAGAAGAGGCTCCTTCCTGCAGAGCACTGCATCACCAAAGGTATTCACAGGCTGCAGCAAAATGTCCTGATTGCTTCTAGAGTCTTTGCTTTACAAATTGTCATCTCTTCTTTGAAGTTAAGAGAAACTTCAGCAGCGTGGCGGCATCATCGGGGAATGCCACGCTCAACGGAGAGGACGGCGTAGAGCAGACGGCCATTAAGGTTTCCCTCAAATGTCCAATAACCTTCCGGCGAATACAGCTTCCAGCTAGAGGTCATGACTGCAAACATGTGCAGGTACGAACAGAGCGGCATACCATCGTACGTAAGGAAAAAAGAGTTTACCGGAAAAAGATCTGACTTCTTTTTTTGGTTCATGCAGTGTTTTGATTTGGAATCATATTTACAACTGAACTGCGAGCGAGGAACGTGGCGATGTCCTGTATGCAAGTAAGTTTATTCTGTTTGGATGATCAGCTGTACTCAAGCTCTACTTGTTTGTCTTTATCAGTCTTTTTGATATCTCTTTAAAATCTCCTCTCCTCAGTAAAACAGCACTGTTAGAAGGACTGGAGGTGGACCAGTATATGTGGGGAATCCTGAACGCTATTCAAAAGTAAGATGGATTAAACAAACGACAAACACTTGTACATTTGTTCACTTTCTTTGTGCCTCATCCCTGAAATGTCATATATATTCCACCAGCTCCGAGTTTGAGGAGGTCACAATTGACCCAACTTGTAGTTGGCGGCCCGTGGCTATTAAATCTGACATCCATATCAAGGAGGATCCAGATGGACCGCTGGCCAAAAGGTTTAAGACAATGAGTCCAAGCCAGATGATCATGCCCAATGTGATGGAGATGATCGCTCAACTTGGCCCTGGACCATCGCCGTACCCGTCCATGCCCTCTGGCCAAGGTGGCAACAACAGTGAATACAGTAGCCAAGGTAGAACAATGTTGATATGTATCTTAAACAAACTGGTATGCCAAAAGATTTCTCTTACAGCGACTGCAAGAAATATGAAGTCATTAAAAGTTTTATTTTACACCTAGGTAACAGTTACCAAGGGCATGGGAACTTTGACTTCCCTCACGGAGCCCCAGGTGGTACGTCGATGAATGACTTCATGCACGGCCCCCAGCTGTCTCACCCACCTGACATGCCCAACAGCCTGATGACGCAAGACAAGCCCCTGTCCCATAACATGCCTGACTCAGTGAGTCCTCACGCTTTCATTTTAACTTTGATTATGCACCTCAATATTTTCCATGTTCTTACCGATGCCTTCCTCTGGAAACATTTCAGCATTTGTTTTGTTGTTGATGTTTTTTTATGTGTCTAAAACAAAATGAATTGCAGAGATTTAATATAAGATTGAGAATAACTCCATTTCCATAATTACTTTTTTCTTTTACATTAAAAGTCACAAAGTCAAGTTTTAATAAAAAAACAAACAAATAAAGTCATATTATTTCCAGTGCAAAGCTGAGAGGCGTAACAGTTGAATGCATTCTTACTTATTTCACATCAATATGTTTTCCTCATTTATGCTCAGAGTTTAATATGCTAACGGATGCAGATAGAGCTTTCTGTCCATCCCCTGAGTTCATTTCATGCTTATTTAAGTTGGTTTTTATGGATAGGCCATCAGAGCCATACCACTGACGCAGTGCTGCCCAAAATAGCCGACCAGCTGAAAGTTTCACCTTAATTACCAAACTTGTCCTCATTTTCTATTCGTTAAAATATCAAAATAAAATAAAAAATAAATAAATAAAAAAACACAGGTTGCTTAATAAGAAAAACAAGTTCCACTTTTAACCATTTACTACCGTGTCTGCAGATACCTCATTCTGCCGGCACCGACCAGTCACACGGCCCGATGCAGCAGAGCCTACACGCGTCTCCACACCCTGGTAGCCAATCAGGGCAGCAGCTACACCACAGCGGTCCTCCTCAGCCCTCACGGCAAGCTCCGCCCCCTCAACAACCACCACCGCAGCAGCCTGGCCCTAACACCCACCCCCACAGCGACCTGGCCTTCAACCCATCCAGCAGTCTGGACAGTCAGGCGGCCTCAGACATGCCTGAGCCATCGTTAGACGTGAGTAGTCGGAAATAATGAGATTGTGAGGAGTGTTTTTTTGGAAACTTAGCTCATTTATGTGTGTACGTTCTATCTTGCAGCTTCTTCCTGAGCTTCCCAACCCAGACGAACTCTTGTCATACCTGGATCCTCCAGACCTCCCCAGCAATAGCAACGATGACCTTCTGTCGCTTTTCGAAAACAACTGAGGCATTTCGGACACATGGACTTTTACGACAGCCTGCAGCTTCCCTGAAAACCCTAGGCGGTCGCTCAGTACTTGATAAACACCAAGATGCACTCCCTTTCTCTTCTTCCTCTCCTACAAATTTTCATTCGCCAGCGCAGATTGACTGAAAGAGGCTCAAACTCCTGTGGTGACACCTTTGACTGTGCAGCTATACTCAGTTGATTTTTTTACGCCACAACTACACTTGTGTATGTGTACTCGTTCGAAAGGTGTTGTATCATTTTTTTATTCACGTTTTGTCTCCTTTTGAAAAAGAAAAAAGGAATTCACTGTTTAAAAGAAGAAAAAAAAAGAACCTGCGCTCTGGCCAGTGTGTGTTGCATTTCACAAGCCGCGAGGCCTTAGCCTCCTGGTTTCACACAGCTCCATTCCCTGACTGGTCTGGTTAAATCACACTGTTTTGTCCACCACACACACACCATTTAAAAGCACAAGAAATTCTGGCAGTGCAAAAAAAGAAAAAAAAACATCAAAAAACAGAAAATCAGTCTTTACAAAAAAAATACGAGGTCAGTTAGATCACTCTGTCTTTGACAAAATGTTTTCTAGAATTTTTTTGCTTTGTTGCCAACGTTTTAAAAAGATTTTTGGGACTAATCGGCTTCCACTTTGTCTACAACTGTCTATCCATTGAAGTTTGACAGCTGAAATAGAGAGGATTTTTGCCCCCCTACAAGAAAAACATTTTTATATTGCATACCAAGAACTTCTGCGTTCTTCTACATATTGTACAGTTCTATTCCTCCTGTACAGAGGAGCGATTTTAATGGAAATGAAAGGTACACTATGTGAGATTGGGGTTCCTGTGATGATCTTGCTGCGTTTTATTGCTTCCCTCCACAAATCCTTCCATGTCATCTGCTCTGCATGAGCCCTGGTGTCAGCTTTTAGCTAAAGTTGCATCTCTGTCCCTGTTAAATGATGTGCTGTTGAAGTAGTCTACAAAGTGCATGTGTGCCAAGCCCTCGTCTAGTGCTGTTCCAAGTGGTGAGGAAAAAAAAAAATAGTGTGGCTCTTATCAGTTGCTGTTTCCACAGGTCTTCAGTTTCTATGTTTGATTTTGATTTCTGTCAGAGTTAGAATGAGTTTATTTAACACTAACATTGAAGGGATGATGCTGATGTTAGCAGTACATCTATCATGTATCTGCTGTTTATTCAAAATTAAGTTGTTTGTTTTTTGGGGGGGATTTGTTTGTCGCTGCATAATTAAACAATCCATAAAACTCTTGGGAAACTGCTCAACATCACCAAAGCTAGAGGGATGAGAATGGAAACGTTTGTGTTCACTCCGCCCTGCGTAAGACTGTGAGTGTATGCCTGCCTGTGACTGAGTGTGTGTGAGAAGGGAGGTGATGGGAGGACACAGTTTATCCATCACTGTTGTTAAAGAAGTGATTTTCAAAGCAGTATTGGTGAGAGCCTTTTGCCGCATTTGTTTTCAATTTCACTTTTTGAGAAGAGTGCTGTCCAGTATGCAAATGTATTATTTTTTAAGAAATGCTATTGTACTGTAAATATCATTGTGAATATTTTTGTATCATCTTGATAATGTTTGTTCTTCGATCATTAGTCGTCCAATGCTAACCACGTATGCTCCCAGACCCCGCCACCCCATCAGACCACTGGATTTGTTTGTAACCAGCTGTTTCGCTTAAAGAAAATGAAAAAAAAAAAAAAAAAGACTCGAGTTGGAACCAGTTCAAACATCTCATAAGCTATTTCCTGCTTTGTTACATTTTTTATCCTCACTTCTTCCACACCCGCCGTCTCTCATTGTGTTCTGTTCCCCGCGCCACATGATTGTGTTGCATCATTTCATGTCTCGGATATCGAAACTCAGTTTGAAGCAATATTTTTATTTCATGCTAAAGTGAACTGATCCAGCAAAGATCAACGTTACTTTGCATTTATTCAGCGATGCCGAGCTGCGATGGTTTTAAAAATGCGTGGTATCCGCTGGCGTTCAGTGTAATTATTGAGCAATGTGAATATCATAATTGTTGCTAATTGTCAATACATGGTGGTATTTTAAAGATATATCACAACCATATTTTAAAGAAATTCGTGATATTGTTTATATTTTTGTTATAGAAAAATGTGGCTTTTTTAAAAGCATGAGACCATATACATTTTTATCCCCTTTTTGTTTTTTGGTAAATTATTTTGTACTGGTTTTCGTATTAATCTGTAAGGCTAGAAATCCAATTTCTTTCAACCGTAGCAATGTGCTAATTTAACCACCCTGATTTTATGTAAACATTCTTTCAGATGCCATTTAAGAATTATTGTTATTATTATTATTATTATTTTTATTTGTTCCAGATCAGAGCACTGACATGTTTCATACCCAGTCCCAAGGTCACATCAATTTGTTTCACAACACACTGCCACATTTTCATTTTTTTAATGATCTGACTTTAAATTCCCATGTTATCATTTCCTAATTTGCTCTTACTTTCAAGTGAGCCAAATTGGAGATAAAAGCAGCACCCAAAAACTAGAGTTGTACAATAATAATGAAGGGCCATTTCTTTGGGGGTTGTTGTTTTAAAAATGAAAAAAAAAATAGAAAAAAGGGGTTAAAAACAAACAAAATAGAGTGTGAGGGCACATTCAGCTGTCTGGCCTGGAAAGGATGACGAGGGCAAGGCTAGTTTAATGTCCCATGGATGTCTGTATATATGTAAATTAATATAGACGTGAACAGAAATGTATACATTTTCCCTGGGAATGTGCATTGTTTCTTCAGAATAATTCTAAAAAGAAAAAAAAGCTTGCAACCCCTCTAATGGAAGTGGCTGAATATGGAAAATGAAACATGTTAGTTAGTGTCTGTGGGAATCTCACAGCAATTTGTTCCCCCTCTCTGTAATATACTTTCACCTCTTTTGTTAGGGGAACTCGGACAATTATATTTTACATGTACTATTTAGCCTAAGTGTTCTAGTCTCACCGGGATACTCCGAGGTGCTAAAGCTTAAAAAAAAGGAGGAAAAAAAAAAAACAAGGTTACAAAGAAAACCGGTTGGAATTGTGGAAAATGGAGTTGGTAGGGATGGGTCCAGAAGATTGTAACCAAATCCATAGTTTGTACAATTTTTGATATCATGAACAGTTGGAAAAATGATAACAATCTAAGGTGATTCATGCAATGTGGCCATTGTCTCTATGTTTGTACATTGTATGTACAATCATTTCATACTCTAAACTGGTCAGAAAATAAAGGAACTAATTGTGATTTTTAGTCTTGCAGAACTGTATGTAGTTAGATGATGTGACAACCTAATATTTATCTAATAAATATGTATTCAGATGATGCCTGCATCTCACTGTGATTTTGTTCTTTGCATGCTTCCGTTAAACTCCCAACATGTCCTGTTTGGATTCCATGCTCAGTTTATTTAAGCTGGAGGGTAAAAGCAAAGAAAGGAGTTTAACCCTTTTTGTTAATCAAGAAGATAACGTCATCTCCACTGTTTCATTTTAATAATTTCAATAAATTCAATTTTTGTTTATGTTTTACCTACAATTGAGCACAAAGCTTGCATTTTTCAAATCTCCTGACTTGATTGGTCAAAAATTGACTTGACCAATCAAGTCTCTGTTACTGTCTGTGAATTAATATACTTTTTGTTTTTTTAGGGATGCCAAAGACTGATTCAAATACATTTTACGTAGTTATTACTTAAAGGAAGAAAAGTCTGTAGGACTCAGTGACCCAGGGCTTTATAAGGTTTGTACTTTCACTTGAGTAAAAAGAATCAAACAAAAGCACGTTAAAGAAAAGTGAGAAGGAAAACCAATGACTGGCCTCCTAAATTTTTATTTTAACCTCACATCTTCATGGGGTTGTTGTAGTTTATAAAGGTTTGGCCAAACTTTATTAAATTTCTGAACAACAACACAAAAGATCAATTTGGTGATGATTTGGCCAAATTTGTGAAAACTTGAGTGTCATTTACCAGAGTTCAAACTAAAAAAAAACCTCATTGGTCTTTTTATAGGGTCCAGCTTGCCAGTACCAAGTTGGACTACCCTTTGCCTTCAGAACTGCCTTAATTCTTAGTGGCATATATTTAATAAAGAGGTTATAAACATTCCTCAGAGACTTTAGTCCATACTGACATGATGGCATCAAGCAGTTGCTGCAGCTTTGTCGGCTGGATCCTCGATGAGAATCTCCTGCTCCACCACATCCCAAATCTAGTGGCTACTGAGGTTGATAATGTACAACAGTTGGAGATAATTTGTTGGTGCATTATCATGCTAGAAGGAGTCATCAGAAGATGGCACACTGTAGTCATAAAGGCAGTAATATGGTTGGTAACAAATACTCAGGCAAGCTGTGACATTTAAATTATAGTTGATAATAAAGAGTCCAAAGAATGTGGTGAAAATTTTCCATGACAATAAACCTCACAAGGCGAGACGGATCTCTGATTTCATGTTGTTATCTCCTAATTCTGACCCACCCATTTGAACACAGAGCTGAAATTGAGACTCTTCAGACAAGGCATAATTTTTGATGATTCTGTGTGAATTATAGCAACAGTTTCCTGTTCTTGGCTGAGTGGCCCGTAGTGTGGTGTTCTCCTGCTGTAAGCCATCTGTTTCCGTTAGAGATGGTATTTTGCATAAGTTGGTTTCCTCATTGTCATCTACAACCAGTCTGTCCATTCTCATCTGACCTTTGATATCTACAAGGCATTTAAGACTAGACAACGAGACAACTTCATGGATTTTAGACCAATCTCTATAAACCTTTGTATATCAAAGATCAGCAGTTTCTGAACATCTCAGATCAGCAGACCAGTCAGTACCAAAAATAACCATGCCACATTCAAGGACACTTGGATCTCTTTTCTCACCCATTCTGATGCTCAGTTTCAAGTGCCTTATGATTGGCCACTAAACTTTTTGGATTAAAAAGCAATTGCACCTAATAAAGTGACCAGGGAATGGCGTAATCCCATAAAGTATGAGTTTTTGGTTTTTTTTGCCATATTAGGTAAGTAAAAGTGTTTTCATCCCAAGACTTGACTTCTCTACATTTAATATAGGAGGTGTGCCTGTTTCCTGAGGCCCTCTGCTCAGATGTACTATTAGCTTGTGAGGGTAACCTTTGATGTGGTACCTGATAAATTCCTGCCACATGTTGGCCCAGGAGTTCCCACTCCCTTCTTCTTGCATCTAAGACATTTATATAAACAAAGACATCTTTCTTCCCTTGATATGGAGTCAAACCTTAACAGTCAGGCTGATCTTAAAAAATAAATTTAGGACATAGTCCTGCATTAGCCAGACTGAGAATAACCAGCTTTGTAAAGGTTTGAGCTTTTCCTCATATCTCTTTTAAATGAAGGAGACTGAGTGATTAATTTGATTATTTTCCAACAAAAGGAGGTGATGGCTGCCCCATTTCATCTCTGGAATCATATGATTATTTACAGATTCTCAAACTGATTGATTTTTATGGATAATTAAGCTTTATAGTGCTGAGTTAGTCTCTGATTACACAAAGGAATATCTGTTAGTCGTAGAAGCATTGTGCACATATTTTTTCAGTGAAGTTATAATACACAATTAGGTGAAATTTATTAGTTGGACAGAGAAAAGTTTCAGCTTTCCCATTAGGAATGAACTCCTTTCCTCCAGCTGTGTTCCCAGGGGACCATAAAGGAGGCCTCAGCCTGTGGGCTAGTCAGTGGAAAAGGCTGCAGGACATGTACCGCAGGCTCTCTGTTGTCCCTCCCTGCTTCCCCCATCTCAGCAGTCGGAACACACAGGATCTGAGCAGGGAGGAAATCAAACCCAGATGAACTCTGCCCCTTTGCAACACGACCAAATAAGAAGTCATTTATTTCCAGGAAAATATCTGTTTAACCAAACAAGTTGGTGGACAACAGTCAAGTAACAAACCAGGGTGGTTTCCCAAAGCCATGGCTACGATCAGCTCAACTGTATAATTCCACTTTCTGGTGTATTATGCAGTATAGTTTATTTACTTCCAACCTGTCTGCAGTGAATTTTCTGGTTCAGATGTCGTTTCAGTTTTTCAAAAAATTACAGCAGATTTGCTGCTCAGGAGAATGGAGAGGCAATACTGACTGTTTAAGTGGCTGGGGGCATTCCAGGCCTTTGTTTGCATCATTCAGCCACAACAAACCACTATGGGAGGTCTCTTCTGATGGCAGCCAGCACTTTCTAAGGTGCCTAAAGGAATAGCAAACAGATCATCTTCCTGGGGGAGGAAACAGCTTTGACTCTCCAGAACAAGCTAAACAAACTCTTCCTAAAGCCTGCAGCTCAGAGGGCATCAAGGGACACATATCACATGGATAGATAACATGAAAATCTTACTGTTGACCAGACAGTTTGTGGGCATAGTCATGCAAATTCAAATAGATTGAATGGCTGGCCATAAAACAAGGATTTAAAAAAAAATCTGTGACTTTTTTATTCTATATTTGAAAAATACACTGCATAGGGTAAGATATGTGATGCAACTCATACAGTAGCAGATAGAAACTGCTTCCAAGAATGGCATCAGATGCAGTGAGCGAATGGGAGTTTTTGCACTTACTGTGAACTTTTGACATTTGTTGTATAGTTACAGGTTTAGTTTTTTACCCCAGCATCCCCAAGACCCCAAATAACATTTATTTAGTGTCTAGACAGTTGTTTATTTCAGTTCACTGGGCCTTTTCAGTAGATGTTTGTGAAATTACTTTTCCGTGTTTATTTCAGTCACTGATGGTTGCGTGACAGTGAGAAAATTGCTGTTGAACAGGGCACCCAGATAGCACATGGTCATACAAGCAAACATATTTCCCACTGTCATATTCTGCATCATGATAATCTGCAACCTGTCAAAATGATTTCATACCAAAAAGAAAAATGCAATTCTAACCAATAAAGAGTGAGAGTGAGGACAAGATTCAATACAGTTTGATGGTTTCCTCAGCAAGGCCATTTGTAATTAATTGGCTTGTATGAACCAATGTATGATAATCAGACTGGCTCATACTGATCGTCTGTGAAGAGCCCTGAGATGACATTATTATGAATTGGGGCTATACAAATAAAGTTGAATTAAAGGTATGGTATCTGGTTTATCACATAGCTTTTTATAATCAGCTAATCAAGATGAGATTACATAAAAAACTTTTAACTAATACAATCTAATTTATTTATATTTTTAAAAAAAGAAAATAAAGAAAAAAGATTGATTGTGCAAATTAACTGTTTGACCCTTTTAATTGTTTATTAAATTTTATTATTTATTTATTTTTTATTTAACTTTTAATTTAAGTTCACTGAAAAAATTCACTCAGTGTTTACACCAGGGGTCAACCTGCAGTTCCAAGGCCACAAGTGGCTCTTCGGACCTTTCAAAATGACCCTTAATAACATTGGCTAAAAATGATGAAGAACTAACTATTGTTTAGAAATTCTGTTCAATTCAGGTTTTAGATTTTTCATAAAACAATTGCAAAGAATTTCCACAACATAATGAAACTAAAAGCACTAGCAAGATTCTTTTAGATATATTTTTCTTGTCATTAGCTTTAAAGCTATGGGCTTTTTTTAGATAAAAAAATGAAATAAAAAAATTCCAAAAATATCTACAACCCAAAGAGGAAAATCTTATTTTAGCAAAGTTTTGTTTTTCTTTATTTTAAAACCTAAAAAAAATAAAATAAAATAAAATAAAATAATAATAATAATAATAATAATACTAATATA
>JAVQJG010121402.1:0-14275 GCA_036024015.1 Craterocephalus amniculus
TTTCATCTAAGGTAGGCCTGTGCTATAAACCAGCTATGATCTTCATATGATTAATATTATGGCCCAAGAAAACTTTTGGGTTACTGGTCTTTATTGCAGAGGTTGTTTGTAAAACGTCCAGCGCCAACTGCCTCTTGTTAAATGTCCGAGTCGATCTTCAAAGGTTTGGATTTTTTTCTAAAGGTTTTATTTTTCCTCTTGCCCCCCTGTCTGCCCCTTACTATGAGACTTAAAGACGTGTGTGGAACTTATAAATGTAAATGAAGACTTTAATCTGTTAGGTGTGTTATTTAACGTAGTAAAACTGCGCCATGGTTTCAGAAATAAGCTAGCAGGTGAACTCTGCTCCATCAGTTCGGGACACAAACTATTGATCTCACCGTTACTGTACCTTTGTTATTTTCTTTATCTGTTCTTATTTTCCTTTCCTGGCGCCCTTTAAAACATTATCCAGCGGAGAATCCATCATTCTCCAGGTTTTGGGATCCCCTCTGATCCCATTATGACCGCTCCTCTCAGGACTCGCGCCCTGCTGCTCGCGCCCCTCCCTTCTTGATAAGAATCTTATTAAGAGGGTACATTTATGTATGAGTTCATATAAAGAGTTTTTCGATAATGCATTTATACATTTAATTGACGTTTTTTTTTTCATTCTGCCGTTTTTGCCCCAGGCAACCTCCTGTGTCGCCTGTAGGCAAAGCCAGCCCTGACTGAACTTTTGTATAAAAATAAATTGACAGAAAATAAACTGACTGCCAATTCATAAACACAGGGAGAAGTATTCATCAATATTTTTAATATGTCTGAAATTGAACAGAAGAGGTTACCGCAGAGAAAAACCATAAAAAAAATGCATGAAAACGTACCAGTTTGAATTTGGAGTTACATTTTACGGCCACG
This sequence comes from Craterocephalus amniculus, assembly GCA_036024015.1. Classification (NCBI taxonomy): domain Eukaryota; kingdom Metazoa; phylum Chordata; class Actinopteri; order Atheriniformes; family Atherinidae; genus Craterocephalus; species Craterocephalus amniculus. Next base: position 901 of record JAVQJG010121402.1, read on the forward strand.
AGATGGCGCTGTGTTTACTTCTTCTGGATGTATCAACTCTTCCACAAAGTAATTTTTCTAAACAATTTGGTCTCCCAAATGTTGCATTTGACCATTACTACTGATAAATGTGATTTATTTAAGTATAGTTAATAAAAATAACTTTTCCTCAGATTCCAGCTCGTCTGTGGTAAGACGGCCACCAGTAATGCCGTCCGAAACTCCGCCCTGAATCATTAAGCCTTTATTATGTATATATTTAATGGCCAGTGACCACCATCAGCATCAAAACTCCAATTAACTCTAAACTCTTCACTGCCCTCTAGTGGAAGTACTGCCTGAAACCAACGCTTATGTAAAGGACAGATGGGAGTTTGTCGGCGGTCACAACTGACGTCTAACATGGACATAAAAAATAATAATAATATGGACATATTTACGTAGGTAAAAAAGGAGCATACAGACTTTACTGTACATCCACCAACATCTCTTTAGAAACATGTAAAAACCACAGAAAGCAACTTTTTAAAATTAGTGGAAAAAAAGAAATAACTGGCAGAAACCAATACATTTGTCCGTTTATGCAGAATAAAATCAAAAACATGCAGAATAAAATCAAAAACAAAAATCTTGCTGTACATCAGATCACAGATACTCAGATTTTCTTCTCTCCGTTTTGCTGAGCAGTTACATGCAAAATAAAACAAGGTGACAAAGATGAAAATAAACTGAAGCGAGAATGTGGCGTCAGAAGGATCGAGCTCCGAAACTAAGGGACTGTTATCCCGAACCAACCTGCAGTCGGGTCAGCCCATGCGTTGGTATGAATCTGACACGAAGGCCGTGTGAACTGAGTCTGTGTTTCACTGCCACCAACACTAACATCACATGTGGTGTCAGCACAAGCTGCCAGACTTTCACACTCACAGCTTCAGGCCTGAATCAGGGGCTGTTTTGGGCTGTGACATTTGTGCTCTCACATTCATCGCCTTCCTAACGTTTCTGGAAAATCTGCGGTAGTCATGGATCATCCTGCATAATTTCATCACACCCATCCTTTATGTTTTAGTCATTTGAAAGAAGAATGTAATAGATTTCTCCTTGGTGGGCAGATTTCCCTGACTCCCAGCCATTTTTTATTAGCCGAGGAAGAAAGAAAAGTTTAACCTGATGTCAGCACAAGACACAAGGTCAGCATGGCATCACAATCGCTTACAATCATCCCCCTGGGAGTAATGAATTCCACTTTTCCTGCCAATCTGACCAGTAGCTGTTGAGATTTGTTGCTTTGCTTTGAGTGTTTGTGCTGGCTGCATGTGTGTGTGTGTGTGTGTGCTGGTCTGTTGGATCAAATACATCAGGACAGGTCATTATCCATTTTCAGGACTATTCCTCATGCTTGCCCTGCTCTGGCGTCGGAAGCCACCAAGGTCACAGGACCGGACGCCGAGTGCTTCTCGTGTTACACGCAGCCTGTCCGACATGGAGGCGAGATAGGCCTCAGCGTGGTAATTATCATATCACCTTTCAACTGGCAGATATATGGAACTCTGATAATGCTGCATTAATGGGAAATGCATATGAGAGGAGCGATCGATGGACAAATGACCCGTAACAAGGTTCAGGACACTGAAATAAATGATAACATTTATACACAACATGAGTGCGATACGAAAGCCTGATTAGTTTCATAATGATGTTTCCAACGATCATTTCTATACATCACAGCTTCCAGAACACATTAAGTCGTAGTTATGACTAAACACGATAATTCTCATCCATCCTCTGCCAACAGAACTGTGCCCAAGTCTTCATCCCACCCTCCTTTTGTTGCATTTCTCTTCCCAAACCTTCGTGTAATTTTTAAAGGTTGCCTTGAGTGTCAGCTCCGTTTTTGGTAAAAACTCATTTTCAGTCCAGTCTTCATACCTCGCTGTTTTCAGAGAGATGTGTTTAAGCCACTTAGCTATGACCAAGGAATCATTCAAGCATAAAAAGGCTTCTAAACTCACGGGATGTACAAGTGTTGTGTCACATAACTTGATAATATTTCCCCATTTGTTTAGCAGCAGCTATTAAAAAAAAAGAAAGAAAGCTAACAAGGTCAGAACGATTTTAGCTAAAATTTTTCATGTCATCATGGTGTTCAGTGTGGAAGGACATCTAGTGGTAAAGATGGGCATTGAAACTGCTTTAAACACTGAACAGTCGGGGATGGGTGACCGGTGGTGGCTAAAATTCTTCAGACGAACATGTTTTCATCTGTGAGAGGAGAAATATGGCAGCTGCCTTGTTTGTGGACCTACAGCTCATTCTAAGAGAGTAAAGTTATTTTAGCAAAGTGTAAAAATTTTTTAATATTACTTTTTTTAATATGAAATTTCTTTCTGTCAGACCTTTGATTTCATAACATGCTGCACCTTTAAAATGTTTAAGGAAACTGGAAAAATGGAGGAAAAAAGAAGAGAGATGACTACCAAACATCTACAGCAGATGACCAGGATTAAAAAAATGTTCTGAAGATAAACAAATTCTGCAAAGACCTGACACAGGACCTGATGCAGCTGATCCAACTACCCAAGGCTCATCAGAAATGGTCTTAATGGAAACGTGGCTGTCAAGATGATGTTTTTCAGGAAAGGAGGCAGGGAGAGTAGCCTGAAGTACGTCACATGATACAAGTGGACTGAAAACCAGTGGATCCTCCCCAGAAGCAGACCTCTGAAGTAGTGTGGGATCATCTGGACACAGCAGCTTTGGAAAGTCCCTCAAAAAGCCTTGAGATGAATGCCTGAAGCTGACAGACAGCTTGCCTAGGAAGGTCCAGAACAAACCCGCACAGACTAAATGTTCACTTTCAAGCTTCTAAAAGCTTTTCCACAGCCATGTCTGCCTGTCTCCACACCTTCTGTCTGATCTGTTGTCTTCATCCAAACAGGCAGCCGCTTTTCTCTCCTCCTTATTTCCCTCATTCTGTCACTTTTTTACTCCATCCATCACCACCAGCGCCACAGTCATCTTAAAATATCATCACTAAAAGTCTGCTTTCATTTAATGCATCATAAGGCTGAAGCGTGCATACTTAGTGCGTGGCTGCCGCCTGGAGATTTAATCCAGCGCTTCGTAATTGATGGAGATATACTGGAAAACTCACAGATCATTAAATGTGATAGCGGATTTGCCCAACACTTCTCAGCATATTCTATGCCCAGCATTCAGAGCTGTATGTTCTGCATGATGAAGAGGACAGCTGCCGTACTCCGAGCTTTACCTTCTTCCTTCCAACACCTCAACGCCTTCTTGGGACTGCATGCCCATCCAGAGAACATGTTTTATTAAAGACATCATTCAGTTTTCAGACATGAATGATACCGTAACGTTCTCATCAACAGCAGAGCTGGACACCGGCAGCTCAGTGAAGATAAACTTGTTGTTTCAGCTGATTTCTCCACAAACTTAAGACATACAGTATGCTTGAGAAATTTTTAAACAAAAAGGACAGTATATGTGCAGAAACAAGAAAGAAGAAATGGATTATTTCCATGAGCTGCCAGAGAGAAGCCAACTTAAATAAACATCTGCTTTATGAAGATAGGTCATTTTTCTGACGGAGATATTTATGGGAGCCTTACTGAAGTATCAATCTGCATCTTTTATAGTTTTACGATTTATTTTTCATCTGATTATAGATTTATTCAACTGGATCTTTAATCTAAAAGAATACCTTTTTGCAACATGGAATAATTTTCCATGCAATCGCCAAATCCAGAGGTTTATATAACCTGAGATTTTAGGAACCTAAGTCTCACTCTCACATTTAAATTATTGCTACTTTAACATATTCTTTTCATTTTTTTCCAAAACATTAAAATTAAGTTTGTTTTATTCAAATTAATTTTTAAAAAAAAGCTATACTTTTTGAGTTATGAATTTAAAGGAGAATTTCTTTTTTTTACCTTTTTCATACATGTTAGCAATAGAGAAAGGAGTTTTTAAGATCACTCAAGTATTTAGCCAGGCGGGCAGCTAGCAGACCAGCTAATGATAAGTATCGGGTAACTGTTCTCGCATAAGTTCGCCCTAAAACATGCTTGTTTTCCACTCTGAACTGCTCCGATAGTCTCAACGAATGTCCAACAACGTACTACAGAGGAGAAATGAACAAAAGTATCTGTATTACCTGGCGATCGGTATGTTTTGGCGTCAGTAGTGGAATCTCCCACAGGTGTTTTGAAGCGAGTTATTGCACAATTTCGGGATAATCTCACGAAACGTGGACACAGACACCAATGTATAGCAATTGCCAGCTTATACAGATACTTTCGTTCTTTTCTCATCTTTAGTTGTCGGACACTCGTTGACTATCAGAGCACTTCAGTGTGGAAAAAAAGCAAGATTTTAGGGCGAACTTACGCGAGAGCAGTTGCCTGATACTTATTAGCTGGGCTGCTAGCTCCCTGCCCGGCTAAATACTGGAGCGATCTTGAAAACTCCTTTCTCCATCACTAAGATGTATGAAAGGAAAGATTAAAAACAGACCCCAGTTAAAAAAAAAAAAAAAAGAAAAAGCGAAATTCTCTTTTAACTTCATTTTCAAAATATTGGATCATAACACATTTCCACCCATATGTTTTTTAAACCTTTGTATTTTATTTTACATTTAGTTAAAATATGTTCACAAATATCACCTTAAAAGTCCCCAAAAATGTCATCAGAGGAGTCTGGAAGTGAAAAACCCAGTATTTTACATTAATAAAACAGAAAAACCAAGATCTAGGAGTTCTTTTAAATGGACATGTGTACATTTTTACATGTCTAGTAATCCTAACCACCTGAACCAACTCACCTCATCATACAAGTCAGATATTTTAAAGATAAAATAAATAAAATCATCTACATTTTTACTCATTATTTCCAAGTACACCGAGCTAAACCAACTTACAAGTGAGAGAGGTATCAGGGGGAGATGGGAGGTCTAGAAAATTATTTTTAGCATTAACCCATAGTCGGTCCTGTCATGCCCACAAACCCGTCCCCTTACCTGAAGCTTGATTGGCCAGCTGAAGTTGGACACATACACGTAGAAAGTGATGTTGTTGTGAAGCCTGAAGTTGAACTTTTCACACGAGAAACTGTCTCGGTGCTCCTTGATGTTGGTCCTTGCTATGATTGGCATCTCCTCACCAGAGATGGTGCCGGCTGTGAACAACAAAAATGTTTTGTTTTTTATAACACTTTCCCCCCTCAAGTTCACATATTTTAACAAAATAACTGCTTCGATAATCCCAGACATGTTTCATGGATGCTTTCAGACTTGTTGAAGACCTGTAATAAGATGTGGCAGATTCGCCACAGGTAGGTGATTTGCATGAACGTCTTTGAAGATGGCGACTGTTGCACTGAAGGTGCTCTGACATTAAATTCTCCCTGATGGGCTCAAGTCTGTCGGACGTGGGATGTTCAATAGACAACATGAATCAGCTGCGAAGAAACCGAATGGAAGACAAACCTCTGTGTTATGAATTTCAGATACGTAAAGCAGAAACAAGTTTTTAGAGTAGCGGCCTGAGGACCTCCTACCCTGCAGGTTTTAGATATTGGCCTGCTGCAGCACACCTGTTTCAAACGAGATGGATCTGACACGATAAGTTACTGAGCCATTGCTTTGAGTCAGGTGCATTGCAGCAGGGAAACATGGGACGTCTGTAGCATCATGGGCCTGTGGGATCAGAGTTGGGGTCCCAGCTTACAGCAGGTTTTATCAGGAACCACTTGGCTCCATGTTCTGGAGGCAACCTCACTTTCACACACCTGACTGAAATGAATGGCACTGTGAGGAAGTTCACCAGTCTGTGTTGGAGTGGGATCACAGATTACAGCATGCGATGCAGTCGGTCCTGAGAACCTGGATTTAGCTACTGTAAGTTGTGTGTTTTTGGTTCACTTGAGGCTGAAGCGTTCTGCAACATTTATGTGACGCATGTAGGAGACCTGAATAAAGATTATGGTCATTATCACGGAGTCCCTGAAGATTAACTTTATGGGATACCTTGCATTTTCCCATAGCTCCCAGTGCAAACAAAGAACCAAAAGCACAGAAGTTCATCAAAGCAAACACAAATAAGTTTATATTCACTCAAATAAAAAAGTAAAATAGAACCAAGTAGAGCACACCATCTCCTACTTGTACCATAACTCCAACAATTTGTAGCAACAGATATAAAAAGGAAAAATAAACACTTATAATGTAAATTAGTTTGAAGGCAGCAGGACAGGGTGGCTTTTACCTTGCATTATGTCCATTTAAATCATACCCCCTGTTTCTATATCATAATTAACTACAGCAGTTGGTAACACTTTACAATATCTGAGGTCATATCAGGAAATCCCCACATACCAAGACAACATAAAACATTTTATGCGTGAGTACACTGGACGGTGATTGGCTGGACCAAACCTTTGTTGGGGAATGATAAAATGTTCGGCGAGTATCTTGGTGCTTTGGGAATATTAATGTAATAAAACAAAGATGGCAAAAATATGAAGCTAAACTATAAAATAAATTTTATTTAATCTGTTCTAAAGTCAAAACAAAAGGAAGAAAAATAATTTAGAGGCTTTAGCTTTCAGGATGTTGCACCATGGGCTAACATGTTTTTATAATTTATTTACTTTAAAATTAAATTTTTAATTTTTAGAGAACCTTAATCCTTGTCCAGATTTTTGTGATACTAAACTGGAACATGTGAAGGATCGGACACAACTAAAATGAGAAATTCAAAGCAAAAAAAAGTAAATTCTCTCTTTACAATAAAATTGAGAATAATTCTTCAGTGAAAGTATGCCAAGCTGCTTTCAGCTGTTTCCTCTTTTGTGGAAAACATGTTTAATTTGAAGAGAAAAGAAAGAAAATAGTTAAAAACTAACATATCTGGGATTTACAATTTCAAGATGTTCTTTCAATCTCAAGAAGGCAAATTAATACTTGCGGTAAAAGTATTTTCATGACACTTTGCAGTCATACAGAAAGAGCTTGTAAATTTGTGGCGGAGCTGAAAGTAATCTGGTCTCAGTATCCATCACAGCATTATCAGCAGTTCTGTGTTAATGGCTGAGTTTTTCAGACGCTAAGAATAAAATATTTCCACCTCCCGCTTTATCGGGCCCATTAAACACTCTATAATAGTCTGCCCACCATCTCTCACACACATGCAAAGGAGGCTGAGAGCTCCAAGACACGAGTGTGAAAGCTCTCCATCTTAATTGAAATCAGGAGGGAAAATGTATAAAACGCTTTATGCCAAAACCCAAAGTTGCTTCTGATGTGTTTAGTCATGAGGGGGGATCCCCAGGAGGAGGACACATGGACACCACTAAAGCGTGAATATGGGCAGTTCTGGAGACACTAAATAAAAATAGTGCATTATCTTTCAGATTAAAGACAAATAATGTTCAGTTTTACAGATTTCAGACGCTAATGAGACATTCTGCTAGCGTACTTTTAAGAGAGGAGCTTCCCTCCACTTTAACTTACCTTCAGCAGATTTCCGCTGTAAATTGTTAATTTCTTTACTTTAAATTTAGCACTGAAATGACTGCGATGAAGGAACAAGGATGAAGGAGGAAGGTTCATTTTATGTTTATCTAATTACACGTACAGCCTTGATTTCAGTTTACAGAGGCCCTGCAGAGCCCTACAGGTGTTTCCAGTTATCTGGTTGATTAGACCTCCGCCTAATCAGGTTGAAGGTGAGCAAAACTCTGCTGCTTTTAATGCTAATGAGCTGATAGGAGGGTTAACATAAAAAAATGTGCTAGTTTCTACATAAAGTTGCACACCCGCAGCATTTCAGACATCCACATGAATTTCGTAATCCTCAAAGAAGACATGTCAGAGCTCGAAAACGAATCAGTTTTATCTCCTTTATGCTATGAATCAGGACAGTGAACTTCTTACCGCCGTGTGCTGCAGGAATTAACATGACCAGATCATGCAGACTATAAATTATGTATTTTGGGATACAACAGTGAAAAAAAATGCTTTCTCTAGCTAATCCTACGAACCTTAAAAAATTGTAGAATTAAGAAGGTGCCGCTTCGGTTTGTCAATCACCCGCCTGATTAATTAGTTCCACAACAGCAGTGTGGAGCTGAAGGGCTGCCAGGCCAAGAAAACAATGGCAGCTGAAATCAATAGCTTAATCAGCTGCAAGTGTGTTGTTCAGAACCAAAGAAAAAAATATTTTATATTCACAAATCTTAGTGTTTGGACATTATATATACGAGTTTTAATTTCAATCAAAATAGCTTTGTTTTTATAATAGCCCTCTGGATTAAATAAGGCTTGTTTATTTCAGCTCAGTGCTGCATCCTGGTGACTTCTGTGGTCATCTTAGTCTCTTTCCACAGTCTGGATCTTCGTGTGTGGAAGAGCAGAAACAAGCACGACTATCAGCAGACAAGACCAGTTCGTGCATTTTATATGCAGTCCTGAAATGTCTGAGACGTGTTCCAGCTCGACTTGTAAAGAGGAAAATAGCAGCAGCATTTCCTCCAGATGAAAAAAATCCTAAATGTTAGTGGATTTAACAAAGTAGCATAAAATCGTACAGAGTGTTTACCTAAAAATGTAAGAGAACTCTCGGACAGACGCAGGCCTTTGGTGTGTGGCTCATTTACATATATTATAGCACACACACCACTTCTGTGAAGTGGGTAAACATCAGGGAAGTTCAGAGTTAAAATAAATAGCTAAAAAACTCTTAACATGACTTCACTCTCATGATCTGTTTATTATCATTTCAGCACCTGCATGAAAAAAGTCTCATTAGAAAATGAAAATCTCTCCAGTTTCAGCCTTCATTTGTTTCCTATGAAACCAGAATAACATTTAAAATTCTTCCCCTAATATAACATATATATACAGTAACATATAAAGCTCTCAGTGACCAAGCTCCAGGGGATCTGTAAGATCTCAGAGCCCCAGATCTTCCCTGCAGAGCACTTCACTCTCATATTGCAGATTCTAGAGCAGTGGTGGGAACCTTGGCCCCCTTCCTGCAAGTTTTCCATACATCCCTGCTCCATCACACCTGATTCAAACAAATGAGCCACTGTGATTGGCTGTTGGATCCATTTGATCTGAATCAGGTGTGTTGTAGCAGTGATGCATGGAAAAGTTGCCTGTTCTGCGTGCCATCCTAAAAGCAGAACGGGAAGAAGATCACTGGGCCATCAGGCCCCTTTCTGTGAGTTCAGGAGGCAGAAACCCTCTCTGCCTCAATTAGGCTTCTTTTTTCTCTTGATAAAGCTTGTAGTTGATGTAATTTGTTAATATTTATTTTTAGTCTTATTTTCTGTGCATTGGCTGATATAAACAGTTATTATGGACTAATGTGGATCATATAACAGCTTTATTTTAATTGGATTATAACTGAACAGCAATGAACTGCATTACTGTATCAGTTCCCAAAGACGGCCGCTTTAAATTGGAACTACACAAAGCTGACCAGAATAAAAGCTGGTTAACTCTCCAGTCTCTGCCCATCAACAGAAAGGTCAACGGTGTGAATGAGAATGGCAGACCGCCGGTGTGAAAGTCTTTCTGCAATAAACTGGCTCTGCTGGATTTTTCACCAGTTAAAAGCCTGAGAAAACATTTTTCACTGCAACACATCCCTGCATCTCTATGGAAACAGAACATACAACGATGCTTTTTACCTGTTGAGCTTAAAGACCAGGTGATGTTGAGGTTGAAGTTGTTTGAAGCATTGATGGACATGTCAAGGTTTTTGTTGGCCTGCATAGAGAAAACAAAGAAGTTTGTGTTACCTGGATAGGCGCAGACACCTTTACACCTTCAGATTAAATTCTTTTAACCTTTTTTTTTTTTTTTTATTTCATATCTGATGGCAAAATTAGCAGACTTCTGCTTAAATACCTAAAATATCGAAATCTTCCAGACTGTTTTACATCACTACATAAGACCAGAGCGCATTGACGCCAAACAACCTGCTAAAACAGATTAAACCATCACTTACCATCGTAGAAAATGGAAATATAAAATGCATTTCAATCTATTTACCATATTTTGTCTTTGTTAGCCTAAAACTTTACTTTGAGCTGATCAAAACGTTTGACCCCAAAAACATAGTTTACTTTGTCTTTTTTAATTCTTTAAATGATGCAAAAAAATCCCTGATGAACTTAATTCTCCTTGCTAAATCAAAGCTATGTTTGTCTGGACCGATCTTTAAAATACAAAACTCATCCTTAAAACACATCAACACAAAAACAGGAAGGAAAAGAAGATTTAACTGTGCATGTCTGTGTGAGTTTGCTCCTTTCACCTGCTCAGGTGTGGCCATGAAGTTGATGGCAGTGTAGTATCGGTCATCCTCCTGGAGCAGGCTGAAGGTGAACTGGTAATCGATCAGCAGGTTGTCTAGACAACAGAGGAAACAGAATAATAATAGAATAATTCAATCTACTGTTAACCTTTCCGTCTATTTGACCTCAGATTCCATTTTTTCCTCCTCAAAAATACCATGACTAATAAAAGCTCCATCCTGGCTCACTTCACCCGGGTCCTCAACGCAGATTTATGAGAGGGAACGGGGGAGACGCTGTCGCTGGGTCGATATTCAATTAGCTGAATAAAGCTACAGCGTTCCAGTGTTGGGGAAAAGATCTCAATCAGTGACAAAAATAAGTTTGGATGTATGAGAGTGTGCAGAGCGGCGCCTTCGCTGTGGATGTTGCTTTCTTAGACGAACATCAGATCGATCAATAAAACACGGGATTCTAAATAATTATGTTCTCTAAGAGAGGAAATCATTCCTGAAGCAGTGTGAGACAATGAGGAACAGACGGAGGAAACATGTTAACGGTTCAGCATCTCCGAGTACAGCAGGACTCGTCGCGGGTAACCAGCAAGGAAGGAAGGATGTCAGCAGAAGGAAGCTATGAAGCTGTGAGAGTATTTCCATTGTTTAGTTAATCAGTATGGCTGTTAACTCCTCAGGTGAGTTTGAGTTCATGTAAAAGACCAATTAGTCTGTTAGATTGCAGCTGGTCAGCCGACTCAGAGGCAGACAGGTTTTATAAAAAGATCAGCTCCACCGAGCTGGTACGGGGATGGACCCCTTTTCCTTCAGAACTACCTTTATTCTTGGTGTGAAAGATCCAAAAAGGTGACTGAAACATTCCTCAAAGGTTCTGCTCCACATTGAAATGACAGCATCACACATCTCCCGTTCCACCACATCCCAAAAGTGGAATACTGGACTGAGATGTGGTGGCTGTGGAGGCCACTGGAATCCAGTGAAGTCATGGATCTGAGCTGTAAGACATGGAGCATCATCCTGCTGGAAGTAGCATCAGAAGATTCTCTACTGGACTCAGAAAGGGATGGACATGGTCAGCAGCAGCACTCAGGTAGGCTGTGCTGGTTAAACCAGACCATGCTGGTACTGGGGAGCCAGAGTGGGCAAAGAAAATCTCCACGACACCATTACCCCAGCAGTAGTGGGAGCCTTTGATCCCAGCCTGCATGGATCCATACTATCATGCTGTTTCCACTAAATTCTGACCGTGAAAACCAGTTCTTGGACTGTTTATCATCTCCTACCAGTCTGCCCAGTCTCATACTATGACAGGAAGCAGGTTTCTTCAGCAGTAACTTCAGTCAACCTGTCCATCAGCAGAGGAGCTGTCTTCATTGTGCTGCTTTTCATTTCCACAGTCGAGCTCCCGGAGAGGACCGGGCTCCTTGTGAGGAACCTCAGGTGACGTGCTGCTGTGCAACACCAGGTGTGTCAGCATAGAAAGCGTTTCAGCTTATGGAGCCGAAAAACTTTGTGTCACACAGCGGAGACACGCAGAGAAATGTATCAGTTAAGTTATCACCGTCCTCTCAGCTGTGTAATCCTGAGGCGTCACCAAAACGAAAGCAAATTATGTTTGACAAACATTCTTGTTTTGTTCAGCCTTCATGGTAACTTAGTCCGAATAGCAGATATCAGATCAAAGACAGGATTTTCTTTTTCTTCCCCTCCTCCCTCGCAGGCAGACGTGCTCTGCTGCTGCTCGCTTGTTTATCCCATAAGGGTCGTCAACACAACATAAGAGTATTTAAGTTTTTCTAATTCCCTTCTAAACGGAGTAAGAACTTGTGTGCACATGTAGGGGAAGTTTGGACATTTCAGTGCAGCCAGTATGCATGCACCTGAACAGATTCATTGTCCTTATGAACCTGTTTGTGTGCTTGCAGGTAAGGATTTCTCTGCATCGTTATCCAAACAAATTAAAGCACAGCACAAAAGAAGAAAATTTCCCCGATACTTCTGTGTGTAAGATTTCAAGCCTGTTAGGAACAAGAGCATCCGCCAGGTTTAAAGGTTCATCTGGGCTAATTAAAAATCCCCACTGAGAAATCTGACAGCACTTTCACTTTGGCAGACCCAGTTACATGTGTTCACGTGCAAATTCTCACCCTGGATGAATCACATCAAGGTATCACTAAAGGTATTAACAGTTCCCAGAAGGGCTAAATTAGCTGTCGCCTGTGCTGATTTCTCAGGTTCACAGACGGGTGATCCTATTACTGGAATATGTAAGCTGATTCAGCCCGTATGAAAAACTACACCCGCAACGTTATCTGATCCTCCTGCAGTCTGTGTCGAACAGAAATCCAAAACAAGCGTGGACTCACCTATGATGTGAGTTTGTCTGAATCTCTGGCTGACTTTTCATTTAATGCTTGTTAGCAACTCATTATTTCTCATTCGCAACACTTTCCTGACGCTGAGGCGTCCACATATCCCACCATCTCCTTGCTGTGGCACAGGTGAAGTAAGGAGGAGGATGACAAGAAGTGAAGAACACACACAGGTCAAGTTACCTCAGTCTATTAGAAATGTACTTCAGCTAAACACAAGCATCAGAGGGAAAAGGTTAGCATTTCTTTTGTCTGGAAGCTTAGGATTTATGGAATCTCAACATTCATGAGCCTAAACAGAGGAAATATTCTGTCGATTGTGTACCACAACAACCAGAAACCTGCATCAACCTACTTTGACATGAGAGGCAGCGCAGAAGATCTTTGTCCACATTAAAAAGCAGCAACCCCAACATCTGTTAGCATCAATCCTACCATGTGTTAGCATCATCCCTAACATGTAGTAGCATCAACCCTAACATGTAGTAGCATCATCCCTAACATGTAGTAGCATCAACCCTAACATGTAGTAGCATAATCCCTAACATGTAGTAGCATCAACCATGACATGTAGTAGCATCAACCCTAACATGTAGTAGCATCAACCCTAACATGTAGTAGCATCAACCCTAACATGTAGTAGCATCAACCCTAACATGTAGTAGCATCAACCATGAC
>JAVQJG010121407.1:0-21414 GCA_036024015.1 Craterocephalus amniculus
ACATTTAAAAAAAATTTTTACTTAAGTTAATGTAACGGAGTAAAGAGATGTTTTTTTCCATAACTTGCTAAACTCTACCCATGTTTACAGAGGCACAAATTTTAGGATAAAAAACCTGATCAAAATATATTAATTTCATATAAATGCAAAATTAGGCTGAATATTAAACATATATTTTCTTTTAAACTGACAAATATATTTTCTTTATAATTACAAGATTATCAGAAATTTTACAGACAATGGTTTTATTATTTTTTTTCAAGTACCCCTTGAAGAGTACCAAAGTACCCCTAGGAGTAGATACACCCCCATTTGAGAACCAGGGTTTATGGGAATACTTCCTCATCTTGCTGTGGCTTAACAGATCCCATCCACCATTAAAAACTGACTGTGGTCTGCAGAGTTGTTTGACAAGAACACCTGTGGTGCTTAGCAGTCTTTCTCTGCGTAATGCAATCAAATATTTCCAATTCCATTGTCAGATATTTCAGTCCCGTTTTAAAATGCTGACAGTAAACTGATTACATAACATTTATTTCTGATTTTATTTCCAGAAATAAATGTTAAACTGCATGCTTAACTTTCCACCCACATTCAGCCCTCCGTGAATGTAGGATTCAGTTTGAGAGTCCTTTCAGAGAGAGGGCATGAGACTCAAAGTTGGTGGATGGTTCATTACCTTTCCCAGAAAGTTACTAGTTATTATTCACTAGTTAGCAACTCTCATATTGCACAACGGAACCGTGATGGTATTAAAATAAGTTATCGAAGTCATTTTGCCTAAACAGAAACACAAAATTAAGACTGCTATTGAGACCGCTAGCTTAATGCTAACGTAAAATGGGAAATCCCATAGACGTACTAAATAATTAGCATCGACGCTACGTCATTCCAAACAAGAATTATAATGGCGAACATGAGTTTCCCTTCAGTAAAACATAATTCTGTACATCTCAATACTTACAGGCATGCATTCTCTGTGTTCCTTTAAAAACTTAAGATTGATTCAAACATAATATTTTCTTTGTCTTCTTCTATCTTTAACACAACACTTAGGCAGTTCCAGTACGTCTGTGACTCACTAGCGCAGTCTACCGGAGTGGCAGAAATACTGCACATCAAGAGCGGCAATACAACCGATCAGTCAAAGTCACAACGGTTTTCAGTATTTGGTGAAAAAAAAATACAGAGGACATGACCTCGGTGTCCTCAATGGTAGTTACGGGCCTGACTACAGAATCATCCCAACCGATGTGCGAGCTGAAGGGTTCGGTTGCTATGCAGCAGGCCAGGGATCAGTCCTACAAGCCTGGGTGTTTTGTGGAGTTGGAAGGCTTATCTGCAGCCTTCAAACACTGACTACCTGACCACAGACATCATGTACCAACAAACAGAGGATGTGGAGCAGGTCAGTGGTCAGTCTGTGTGGGAAACGGCTACATCCTGTGTGTACAGATCAAAGGGATGAGTGTTGTTTGACAGATGCTGTGAGTTCAGTCCTTTCACTAAACTATGTATTTTCAGCAATGGGATATTTGATCATCTTTTTTTGGGGGGCTGATTGTAGGCAGCTAATGAATATTTGATCAAATTCACTATTAATCCTGCTTGTTGTTGCTCCAACTCTGTCATACACTGCCATCTCCCTCTAAGTAAAGTAAACCAAACAGGTAGCTGTGATGCCTAAACCCAGGTGAAAACAATATTTTAAATTCAGTGTTCATGGATCATAATCTAAATATAACATTTTTCTACAAACTTGACATTATGAGGCCAAGCATACCTTACTGTAACATGTGCCACGCCCAGAGTGTTTAGTTCCCTGTTGCAGGGATTTATGAGTTATTTTGGGTGAAGCATATTGATGAGACAAGGCAGACTGCTGCAGTGCAAGGTGGTTTGGACCTGCACTGTTTGCTGCTGGCTATAAAGAACAAGGAGTAGCCAGTTTAGCATGTAGGTCAGCTTGAGTGTGTGCAAGTGGATGTGTTGATGTAATGTGGGAGGCAAGTTTAACTCGCTGAAACCTGATGCAACATTTGCAGATTCATGATAACAAATTCATGGTCTGCTGTATTTTTTTAAATTATTTTCCCCCACTTTCTGAAATGTATGTCCAAATACCATAAATAGCACATTATTTCTCCTTTTTGTCTGACTAATCACTTAGTAATTCTCTGGCCCTGCAGAGATTTTCTCAAAGGCCTTGGCCATCAATAAAAAGACATTTGGAACTTGATGCCAGTTTATTCTATAATGCCAGAGGGCCCAGGGGCCGTCGCATTCTGACAACCACGGTAAGCACAAGCTCAGGCTAACTGCAAACAACTCATTCTGTCCTGAATGTAAAAAACGTGTTTGTGTGTGAGATAACCCAGGCAAACCTTTTTTTAACTTGTCTTGAGCAATCCATTTATTTTTTCACATGTTTTAACCTGTGTGTTTATCTGTGTACCTGCAAGGACATACAGTACACTTCGGATGTATTTGGAGCTTCTGTTACAGATGGAGCAATTCATGGCACCCAATCTGTGTCAACAACCTGCAGACAAAGAACTTACCTTTTCACATACATCGGCCGTTTGTGCTGCAGACACCTTACGGTTCTTCAAACCAAACATTATGTTTTGTTTTACCCTCCTAAAAGAGCGGCCTCTAAACCAGATGTTGGAAAATGGAGCTCATCATATAATCTAGTCCAGCCAGGGGGAAAGAATTGCTTTCAAAATTTATATAATGAATGCAATTTTAATAGCCAACAGAAACAGAAAGTTAATAACTACCACCAAAAAATATAGCCATCATAATGTATTCTTGGTTGAGCGTTTTCTCTTGTCAATGAATTTATGATGACTTTTCTGCAGCAACTTGGACATTTGATAAAAAAAAGACCATGTTTGTTTGCAAAAGTCTTTGCACATTATAACTTATTTGATTCAGTATATTTTCTCATCCATGGGTAATAAAACAGTGTTTTAAGACTCAATCATCATATGTCCATGCATATAATTGCCTGACATTGCTGCCAAGTAGTTGCATTTAAATATGTAAATGAGGAGACACCTTTGGCTTGTTAGTTCTAATACACCATTTAACATAATGTATCAGATGATTACTCTTATGTAACTGTGTGGGAAAATAACTGCAGGTTGACACGTAGTGACATGTTTATAAAATTAGGGCATTAAAACTGTTTTGCTGCAAGACTCTGAACACAATTCCCACACTTGTAAAAAATTATATAATCTCTGAGGAAGCCAAAGTTAATAATTGGGGGGCGGGGGATTCAAAGAAACTAAAGCAAAATTAAGCTCTTGGGCTTCATTTTTCAAAAGCCAATTCTTCTTTCCTGCCTTTCCTCCAACAGGAAAGACTCTGGTCAGTGTTTTGTTGATGTTTTCATGGTCCTTCATTAAGACTGTAACCAGCTGCATCCAGACAGCTGATTAGCAAAGCAGCCCAGTGATGTGTGCAGCCACAAAAACAGCAAGTAACCATGCACAGATATCAACTGGATGTCCTCTCCACTCAAAAGTGCTGATGAAAGAAGCAGAGGAAGCCAGATGGCAGGGAGGTTTGGGGTTATTCGGCCAATGAGAGCTGCTCTCCCCCTGGTAAATCACTAAGAGAACTGTAAACATTCGGCTTCCGGAAGGATTTTAGTTATTTGTTTGTGTGTTGTTGAGTTGCTATTTGAGTGTGGTGGGAGGGGGTTGAAATGTTTCTTTTAGGAAAAGGGCGCGTATGTGTGTGTCATCTCTGGCACAAAGAAAGCCCAGATGGCCTGTTATAAAGCACGTCAGAGTCAGCATCCTCTCTTCTTCTGCTCCAAACTTCCCTTTGACCATCACCTAATAAGCAGGAAACATTTGGGCAGCTCGGCGAGTGATTCAATAAAACTGAAGTAAACACAGAAACACAAAGATAGACTTGAGGCTCAACAAGTAGCAAAATGTTTAGGCTCCATAGAAAGACATTAAAGGTGAGGAATATTGCCCTCTATTCAGAAATGTATGTTAATTGTTCAGGAAGCCATTGGCTCATGAAAGAAATTATACTTTTGATTACATGATACTCTCTATATAATGGAATATTCCAAATCTTCCCTTTAGGAACATCATCCTGAAATGCTCCACCATTTGTAGATAGAGTTAAGTGTTGATTGAAACTTCTACCGATATTTACTCCTGAGAGACTTTTTTTACACTCAGTCATGATTCTGGCTAATCAGATGCAATGTTCCTCTAGCTGTGTCTTTTTAGTGCTACTTACATGATTGGCTAGCAATAGGCAGGCATGAAGATCACTGGAGCAGGGCTGTGATGGTAAAACTGAGAGTGGCTGAGTTTGACTGTTGGAAACTGGAAGTGTCAGAACAGTGCAGCTGTGTCACCCAGGAATCGTAGCCCTGCAGTCTGTGCCTGTGCTGCAGAAGCTGACCTCACACAAAGCCTGCAGAGGCATGTCCCGGAGTTTGAGAGACCATGTAACACCAAAAGCTCAGCCATGTGCAACATTAGCATGTCATTTTGCAGGGAAATGGACTGTGGTATCCCATTTTAAGAAGGGATGAGGGATGGAGACATGGCTCTGGTTGGGGATAAGATTTACTGCTAGAGGCCTCTTGCTCCCTTAATGCAGCGTGAGGATGGAGTCTGTAGCATGCCGGGATTCGTTTCTGCTTTCCAGCTCTCAGCTTCACCCTCTGCACTGCCAAACCAAAGCCTTTTTCCACGTGCCCCGTCTTAACAAGAAGGGAAATTTGGCTGATGGTAGTTCTCCCAGTAAAGCTTTGTGCTTCTTTCAACTGCCATCAAATGGTTGTTTGGCAAATTTACTGAGGTCTAACTTTTATATGGCACGGCAAATTTTTTGGTCACACATGATTTCTTTGACATATTTGTGTATGCAATAATGCACTGAAATGTACACACTAGTTATTGTCAACCAGACAGTCTTGTCACAGATTAGTGTCAGTGATGCTGATGATTCCATAGAAACACAATTAGAGGTCATGTACAGTTAGAACACTGGATGCAAATTTGTAATTACATAAAATATGGACGGTGATTTGAGTTTTTTGATTTAATGCTGCCAGCCACACAGTAGTATGACAGACCTGCCCACTGATACTGTACGTCCTGTTTCTTTTTCATTTTCCAGGTTTTGCTGTTGCAGGGATCGGTGGGCAGGTTAGCCTCAGGCTGAATCAGTTTTGAGTTCTACCCTTCCCATCATTCTTCATGCACCACTTACTGTATCTGTCATGCATCCAGCTCTAACACATATCATATCTTTATATTAGTTGTGTATTTCTTCCGCTTTTAAACTTGAGTAGTATTTTTGGTCTCACCCTACCTTCTTATTTTATCATGACTTATTAGTCGGGTCGTGTCACCACTGACCACCACACTCATGGCAATAACACACAAATTGTAACAATGTCTAGAACTGCATTTTGTTTGCTTTTTCCTGTATATTTTTCAAGAATCAGTTCAATTATGAGCTAAGCTACATGGTTCAGGGCCCCTCTTTTGGTTTTAACCTAGCTTTAAGATCTGAAATAGTTTGTTGTATAACAATAAAAAAGACTAAAAATCTTAAAAACCTCAGCTTGCCCCTTGGCCCTCCAACAGAAAGCTCCGAAGGCTGCTATTAGTCGTGTATTATGGACTACTGAGAGGGTTGGGTGCACATCGTGAGAGCAGATGACTGCTGAATGTAAAAAAAAAAATAAAGTTTGACCGCATAGTTCCTGTGAAGGTCTTCATCGAGACATGATGGATGAAGCTTGTCTGTTTCCCAGACGTGACCCTGCAAATGGTGCTTTAATGGCGTTCCAATCATCAACCCTAAACTATAGTGTTGAGCTTACAGCGCACAGCTGGTAAGCTTCCCTAGCATGCAGCAAAATTCTTTGGACCTCACAAAGCCCACCTCATCTAAGTATTAATCATTTTTATAACAGAGCTTTCGTACAAGCCTGTATCCCTGGGTTTACCTTGTTACAGCATGGCTGCCACCATGTCCGAGCCCTCTGACTCTGCTGACAGGTCAAACCCACATCTCCAAGAAAACACTTAATGTGCTGTAATTCTTCGGATCGGTTCATTCTTTGATATAGACGCACAGGAGTTTTACAGACTTACATCAATTTTGTGATTTTTCTTCCTTCTAAAACTGCAGATATAAAGTAATAATGGTCCTCGCTATTCAAATTGAAAATTTCTATGTTCCCCCATGGACTATAGCCCCACTGCTCATTGTCCTTTCACTGCCTTGGAGCTCAGTCCACTTTTCATCTCAACATGTCTCTATACAGCCAGCAGATTTTGTTTACCCGGATTATTATTATGATTTTTTCCTCTTGTTTTTCATCCCAGCACCAAGTGCGGTCTTTTTATGGTTACTATAAAAGGTTGGAGTTTGCTTTGAGGACGGTCTCTCGGTGCTCCCTCGCCAAAGCCACAGCAGATGTGCTGCTTTTGTTCTTCATTACGGATTGGCAGCTGCCCGAACGTTTCAAAAACGCGATGCGTGAGTGTAGGCTCACCCCTCTAATTAAGTATATGCTGAGGATTTTGTTCCTCATGCAGTGGGAGAAACAGAACAATTATGTTTTGAATCAGAATAATGCATTTCTGCTGTTGGGGTGATATCAACAGTAAAAAAGCCTCAGTGGCAGATCCATGCATAATGGCTTCATTAAGTCTTCGCTTCCCTGACAAATCCAAAGGATCCACACAAAGACACATGCTGAAGGATCACATGCGAAACAAAATGCACTGACTCAGACCCTCTCATTCTCCCAGATTTCTGTCGTGTTTGAAGCTGAGGGTGAGGTTTTTTGGGTGCTGGGAGGAAACTCTACCACTTGTTTTTTTTTTTTTTTTCCCACAAAATTACAAGAGCCACTTAAAAACTCATTCGCCCCAACAAATTCCTACTTTACTTCGACGGAAAACATCAACACACAAAGGAAGTCAAGTTAGGACCACACAAGGTTGTGTAAGAGGTTATATTGGTGTCTGTTTGTGTGCATGCCACGGAAAACCCAATTTGGCCAGCCCGTATGAGACCTGTGGGCTTCTGTGGTATGATTTCACCAAAGACAGCATATTTAATCAGAGATTACTGGTAAACCACAAAGACTGGCTGGAATGAAAGGTTGAGAATGTCCTTCCATCTACAAACAGCTGGGGTGGTTGGTAGCCAAGGGGTTACAGATACAGATTACAGAATTTATGCTGAGAAAACGTTTTACATGTTTAATGTGAAGAAAAGAAGCCAAAATATTTTGCTTATATTTCTGGGAGTTCTACAACCAGGAGAAAACCAAAGTTAACTTCTCTGGGAAATGGTTGTTTGAGATGAAGTTTTCATTTCAAAGAGTGAGATCCGACCTGTCTGACAAGATGCTGCCTTGTCAAACAGACAGGATTTACTGTCAAAGCACAAGTTGTAAAACAACGCATGGCTACAGTCCAGCCTGGCAGTGAAACAAAGCACAACTGTTGTTCATCTATGCTTTTACACAATATCTCTTTTCTAGTTTCTGCTGCTCCACCTGCAAGTTTGTTTGGTTTCATCTGCTGGCACACACAGTATCCTGGGTGTGTCTTTGTTAAAGGAAATAAATCTGGCCTTTCTACTATATCTCTCAGGTTTTTTAAACCTGCGCCTGCCACACACCTGGAATACAGAACACACGTTTCAAAAGCACATTTGCAGTGCAATTATTCACCGTGTGACCCCTTTCTTTGCCTTCCTGTTCTTAGTTCCAAACCAGACATCAAGCTACACTCTAAAATTCACGTTTTCTCTTTTTTAAACATGCACATGTGAATGATCTTGTGTTTACTAGAGATTTTATTCTTAGCAAAAAGCTCCCAGCTTGCTGCTAAAGAAAGTGGCGATAAATTATTCAGGCAATGTGTGGAGTCGTTACCCAAAATCTATTCTGGGAGTGTGTTGTGATCAGCAACTACTTACAGTAACAAGATGAAAGAAATCTCTGCTATGTTTGGTATTTTAATAACTTGTCTACTCAGGAAATGTTGACCAAGTATGTATAGATTGGAAAAGCTATTTCTTTAGTTTCATCTCTACTGGTTTAAATGTCAACCTGCTGGCAATAAGCCTGTTTATAAAACCTTCAGGTCAGCACCGTTTTCAAAGGTGTATGACTGCATGTATATTATATAATAAACAGTTGTGGATGACTTTTATAAGCAGGACTGTGGACATCACTGAAGGTCACAGAACTATCTTCTTCTCTCCCCACCTCTTCCTTTGCCTCATAAGATCCCCAAATACAATTAAAACACAAAACGGATTTACTGTTGGATCGATTCAGCTAATATTTTTCCCTCTCTCATTTCATTTTCTCCTCTGGAGCTCTCAGATCTGCTTCCACTAAGTTGTCTCTGCAGGTCAACAAAGTTGAAGAGGGGAATGTTAAAAAGAAATAATTTCCTACTTCCTTAAGAAAAAATAAATTAGGACAAAGAAGGCAAGGAACAACAAAAGCTTGTGTCCGATTCTAAAAGGCGGGAGATGAAACTTGGCTAATCCCCCTTTCTGTTTCTTTCCCATCATGAGCGTTTTGCTCAGTAATTGTTTACATCTGCCTCATTCCAAAAAATGCTTGTTGCTCGGGGAAAAAACAGTCCTCCAAAAATGTCTCAAGTCCCCTCTGGCCATTGGATCCTTTGGCAGAGGATAAGAGACGCTGTTGAAAGCTCCAGCCAAGCTGCACAGCTACACCAGTCCCCCTTGCTTTTAAAATGAAGTTGTCATCAAGGTCACTTTTTATTCTTCTATCAGGATATCCATATTTATGTGCAGCCAAACAGTGGCCCGTCCTGACCCTGCTGTATGTCATCGTCCAATTAATCCCACCCGTGCTGCTTTACTGTCAGCCTGTCATGCTGCTTAGTTTGCCCACGGTTGTTTATGAACCCCTTTCAGCCATTAATATACAGTAAGCAAACATGTTGGAGCACGTGGAGCATGTGAGCGGTTGTTTTTTCATTGTAGGTGACACAGTTGATTTATTTGCCACTGATTGAATGAGGAAAGGAGCTCTGATGGTTACACAATGTCCCTTAAAAACAATGACAGACCCCAAGATGGTTGTTTGCTCGTTTTATTTTAAAGCAGTGATAAGGACTTCAGAGCAGTGCTTTATATTGCTCACTTTTAAGCAGTCTGATTTAAGTCTGTTTAGTTTGCATCAAAATTCATGAAGATTTGGTGTCATTGAAAATATGCATGGTGACTATATTGCTCAACGTAATGAGCAGAAACAGCCGCAACAAAGGAAACTGCAAGCACAGAAACCCAACAATAAGGAAAACCGGGCATTGATGCAAAGAAACGGCTCTCTTCATCACAGCACCCTGTGGGATTTCCTCACTTTGTTCTTTTCCTTCTTGTTTTTTTTCTTAGATTCACAGTGTAGCTGTGTGGCTGCGTCATGATCTGAAATGCACTAATGACAGTTTTGTTTTGCGTCAGCTGAGAACTGTTCAGCACCCCACTCTGAGATTCTTGATGCCATTTTAAGATTTCTTGAACATTTCTGCTTTCTGATGTATTTTTGATTAATGGGTGGGTAGTTTACAGACACATGGGGCATCTCAATTAGCCGTTTTATAACTTAAAGCCAAACCACTTGGATCCCCGGTGTGAATGTACTGGAATAAACCCTTAGATTTTGAGTCTCTTGATTGAAATTCACGTCTAGATAGCCTATACTGTAAGTTGCATCTTTAGCATGAGTAACAGAGGGATGGACCACATGCAGCAACTCTGTGTCCCAAAGTGGAGGACAGGCACTTCCTTGTCCTCTTAGATAAAGGCCTCGCCGGTCTTCAGGGAATGATTTTTAAGGCCACACTCATGCTGAAACATTTACAGCCCTTTTGATTCTTCTTCTGCTACTTGGAGATGGATGAAAGCAGTTGGATCCACTGGTGCATTTCAGCATGGATTGAGTGTTAAAAAACGTGGGAGGGATGTGGGAGCAAGAAGGAATGTGAAGGAGTTCCAACACTTGCTGTTCTTGCAGTCCTAACTGCCCTCTTTTCCCTCCCACCTCTTTTTCTGCATCTCTCTATTCAGATTGCAATTACGTTTGATTTATTGGCAATACATTCAACCGTAATGTAGTGTCAAACACGAAGATAAGGGATTATTTTTCTAACCCACTGCTGCTTTTTTGCATGCACTTACCTCTGTATTCTTTCCTCTTTCTAGATTTTTAGTTTGTTGTAGGCAGAATATGGCTTGAAATTTTCTAAACTTAAAACAAATCAAACTATCAGTTTTATCTAAATTGTGAAAAGAAACAAATAACCTGAGCTGTTTATGATCAACTTTATACCCAGTCACCATAACATTCACTGTTAGCAGAGACATGTCCCCATAATGGTTATAGTCCTTACAGCTTTAGTTTGACTTCTTTACTTTTGTGTCTCAAACAGAAAAGTTGATAAAAAAAGTTCATAACACACCAAGAAATGTAAAAAACTTTCCTTAATCACATACCCCCCTAGCAGTAAGCAGAGCATTGCCATCTTTAGCATCAGATATTGTCTTTCAGGCCCATTTCTGCAGTATTCTTTGGGTAAATTCTTTGTTCAACTTAAAGCTGATTTTAACTTTGCATTGTACAAATATAGCATTTCAGTTCTGGTACAGTAACTAAGACATTCTATTCTCTTTCTTTTTTATTTACTGTCAACATATTATCATAGTTTTTTGGCAAGACAGAGTATCAGGTTTTATCCTGGCTGTGGAATATTGGTCTAGCTCCACACTCTCAGTAGCTTTATGCGTACTCAGCGCCTCTATGGGTGCTTTTTGAACTTGGAGAAGACATTTGACAATGTGTCCCTCTGGATTTCTGTTATGGGAGTTTGAGTATGAATGACCCTCTGATAAGAGTCTATAGCTGAGTCCACATTGTTGGCTGTAAGTGGGCTCCATTACTGGTGACTGTTAGACCTCCTTTGTCACTGATTCTTCACAGAATTTCATGGACAGGATTTCCAGGCGCATTCAGGGTGATGAGGGGGTTCAGGCTGGTGGGTTTAGTACTAGGTCTCCCTTTTTGCTTTTGATATGGTCCTGCTTCTTTCTTCAGGCTGTGCTCTTCAAAACTAACTTGTGCTTTTGATAAGCCTAGAATGGACAGAGTATTATGCAAAGCTGTGGCAGTAAAGGTCTTTGTTTAATACTGTGAAACAAATCCAAAGGTGAGGCTAGAGGAGAACCGGACCCTTCTTAGTGTGGACCCTGAAGTGCTTGACAAATAAGCAAAAACTACAAACTGAAGTTAACACTTTTTGCAACTACAGTGATGCTTTCTTCATCAAATCATTCAGTAATTCTGAATGTTGACAACACAGGCAACACAGTGATGCTCATCTGACAAATCAGAAGATAGAACTTCTAGTAGGAAAATGTAGTTGTACAATACAGTGTTCTGGATACCAGGTGGCGATGTCTTAGTTGACCTGACAGGGTATTTTTCTCCTATGATTGTGCAAAAGACTGGAATAAAATATGTTTATTATGGTCTGCTGCAAATAAAACAGGTACCAGTCAGTCAAAATATACGTTTTTTTGTTTTGCTTCAATCTTGTGATTATGCAATATGCTTTACATTCTCTTTGGTCTCAGTCAATTATTGTCGCATCTTCATTCACAAACCGCCACTGACACTACTCTCTTTTGTCCCATTCTGCCAGCCACTTGTTGTATCTTAATGTGCCTCCAGCTGTATGTCAAACATTTTGGGTTTTGCTTTTGCTGAGGCTAATTGTATCCGTCCACGAGTAATATTGAACCAATTACAGAAAGGGAAGTTTCATTATGAATCAAGACATGAAAGAAAAGCGTGTTGCAGATGAGCCTGTACCCTGGCTCAGTGACATGTTTCGCATGATTCAGTGTTTGCTACTGGAAATGTCTCACACTCAGAGATTAGACAGAGCTTTTTGTCTCCCCAAAGGCACCTCTCTGTTTGAAGATAGACAGTTTGACATGAACATGTACACACCACACAAACACAAGTTCAAACATTCGAAAAAACAAGGATCCCCCTTCATGACTCACCAGCCTTCAAAAGTAGGCTATGCTTGTCACTTTGGATCACCCCATCTGCTTTCACATATTAATTTGTCTTCCTTTTTCACAATCCTTGCTTTTGTCTAAATGGGTACAGTCATTTGCAACGTTTCCGTCACGCCCAAGCCACACACTGTGCCATATGCAATGTCACACTGGGACGGGGAATTAAGAGATGAACAGAGTCAAGGTTTGACCATATCCTCACTAGTATCACACAGGCCCAGGATGACAGAGCCTGGCCTCCACATATGGTCATGTCTCCCTAAGCCAAGCAATGCGAACGAGCAGCCCACACACTAACACACATCTACAGATGATTACACACAGACACACACTTTTCCACCCTGTGTTTTGTCTGGAGAGTTTCTTCTTGCCATTAATAATGCGTCCCAACCCCTTGTAAAGCTCTGCAGGGGATTATCTTCTTTCGAAACGTTCAACATAGTGACATTTGTTAGCATGTGCTGCTGTTCTGATCTATAGGGCTGTCACTTCAAAAACATGAGGCACAGTTTTGTGGGATGAGCTTGTGCTCTTGATAAAGATCCAGTCATATGGACCTGAATAAGTGGATACTTACAGTAACTCATAGCAACTGGTGAAATATCTGCCCGGCATCTGGAGAAGTATCCCTCTGATGTTACTGCAGTGATGTTGGAGGACCTAAAAATGTAACTTTTCCACTTTGACCATGTGGGAACTTTTTAGGAGTTGGTCTCTGCTTTGTATCCTGGTCCTTTTGTTCCAATGATCAACCGATCCGTCAGCTGGTCATTGGTCCGGGCGACACAGCAGGGTATATTACAGTTCTCTGCTACAGTCGATCAAAATCTTTTCATCTGCCCGTTTTTATTTTTAGCAATAAATCTGAACATCCGCATAGCACATCACATGGAAACACATAAATCCTTCCATTCAAGCATAAATTGATCATCAGTAATTCTATATGTACATCCATCCATCTGTCAAGTTTTCATTCCATCACTGACTGATATGTTGCATATCCCGGCAGGAAGGGGGTGTGTGTGTTGTGAGGGGAACTCATGCTAAGCTAAAGCAATGTGCCTGGAGGGTAGGGGGAGAAAGTGACAGATGGCGATACAGTGATGGGGGGAAGGATTGTGTGTCACTACAGGAGGAGGGGGTGGTGGTGTGTAAGCGTGCATCCATGTGCGCGCATGCATGCCGGATTAGTGCGTGTTTGTACAGTTGTATCTACTGCGAGACTGTGTTTTCCCTTTGGCTGTGTGTCAGTGTGCCATGGTATGTATACGCACATGTAGAGGGGATCAGTAAGACTGAATGGGCCGAGTCGTACACCAGTTGTACGTCTTTCTGCACGGCTCTCTCTGTCCACCTGCAGGCTTCGTTTGCAAGGTGTACTCCCTTCTGGACACGTTTTCTGGGGCAGGTTTGAGCAAAATCTCGCTTTCTCGCCATCATGAAGTGGCTGGCATCTGTGCGCACCATGCTGGCCGGGGGCAGTCGCAGTGCCCCCGTAAGTCCCGCTGCCAGCCCTAACTTGCACACCAAGGCAGATATGGATGCTAAACAGGTAAGTAGCATAATGCATTAAGGCAGCATTTTCAACCTGGGAAACAGTATGTTATCCTTACTTTTGCTTATTTGTCTGCTTACTGGAGAAATGCTGTTTTGATTTCTTTTTTTTTCTTTTAATCTCTGTGCCAGCCAC
Organism: Craterocephalus amniculus; assembly: GCA_036024015.1. Taxonomy (NCBI): domain Eukaryota; kingdom Metazoa; phylum Chordata; class Actinopteri; order Atheriniformes; family Atherinidae; genus Craterocephalus; species Craterocephalus amniculus. The sequence continues at coordinate 13,832 of JAVQJG010121407.1, forward strand.
ATTGCAGTCCATTTAATTGCACTTTGAACGTTATGGGACATATTTAAAACAGTGGACGTCTGTGTTAGCATGTGACCTGCTGAAAAATCTCCCATTCATCAGTTTATTTTTCTTGGATCTCCTGTTTCCCTTTGCTTACAGCGAGTCTGATTCAGTTCATCCATGTGCTGCAGTTGTATGGAAATAGATATACACTCTTTGCTGTCCCAGATACCCCATTATGTCCAATGATGATAATGATAATAAAACTGTCTCCTGCATGTTCTCAACGTCTCCCCCGTAAATGTGCAGAAAAAACATTGGAAGGAAAGCCCACTGCACAGCAACTTGAGACCCAAATGGATGATGCATTTGGGTGCACAACCACAGTAGTTTTAATCCTTTACCCTGACCCCATGCTGCGTTGATCCTGCAATTATCCTATATTACTACTTGCCCTGTTTTGTTGATCCCTTTCTAAGTCACAGACTCAGTGTTGTTGAATATTCTATACTTTAGAGCTCACGTTCGAGTGGCGTTGGAGCAAGATCCACAGTGAATGCCACATGTTTGGATGAGTTTAGCCTACTTTCTTCGATACTGACACACAGTGGGTGTGTAACCAGCTGCAATTTGTCATGAATATTAATGAGCGAGGTCTGCTCCATTGAAAAAGCACCGGGGGGCAGCAAACTCATTACACACTGTTGAATGACCTGTTAGTGTGTTACTGGTGTGAGCATGTGTTAAACTGTAGAGTAGACTTGCAGGAATCTAATGGAACTTGCGAGATGCATCTACCGCACAGTCACCCAAGTACACCTCTGCTAGTTCTCCATCTGTAGTTGATAGATTCCATTATTTTTCTCTGCTTTCAGCTACTTTTTATATTTGCTGAGTGTTGTTGAGAATAGAATGAGAGGGGGCGTTCACGCATTTCAGTTTTGCTTGATCCATCTCAGGCTGTGAATTGAATCTACCATTTGAACTTCAGGTATTACTGTCATTACTTGCCAGTGCACATTTTTCTTCCTTGTAATGACTGTGACCGTCTTAGGTACTGGTTTGTTTACTGCGGCCTGAAGCTACAGTCTACATTAAAGCTAGTAAAAATGCCATTTTCTGATTTGTGTCTGTGCATGCCGCCTCATCTGTAGTGCCCTCAGATGGTACCGCAGCATCAGAACAGCTGAGAGCAACTATCACAACCTCAGTGGCTTTAACAATCATGCGTGTTTTTTCATCATGGTGGCATATTTTGGTCATATTGGTGGTAAGCTGCCCTCACTGGCGTTGAAAATGTTAAGACAATGTATTGAAATGATTACTTCCTAATCTGGGACTCAGAGAAAATATTGTGGCCACTGAGTCAGAATGTGTGTGCTTCTTCCCAGCCTAATAACAGAAAATGAGGGCAGAGTAATACTGAATCACCTAATATGTACAGCAGGAATGTCTCCGACCAACGTTTGGTGATTGATGAGCATGTTACACCCCAATCATCCAGTCTTACAAAATCGCTGGGAGCCAGTGAGTCGGCCTGAAGTGTTTTTTTTTTTGTTTTTTTTTCCTGAAACAGTAACAGACAGGGACAGATTGAACAAATGGGAGAGATAAAGAGGGAACACTGAGTATAATAAGAAAAAGTCGGTCAGTGTCCTGATATGTGTGAAAAGAAAATATTACACTTAAGTTGGCTCAGAGAGGGGAATTTGATCTGCTGGGGCCCTTCATTGAAGCACATAAAACAGATAGAAACAAATGAAAAGCACCCATCTGGAAGAAGAACAAATGACTTGCAGTTGAATATGAAACCAACTCAAACAGTCATAGCATACAAAGAGAAAAGGGATAAAACTAACAGACTTTGCTCGAGTAGAACGGACAAAGAAGAGGAGCAAATCTTCGACTCAACCTTGAGTTGCCCCTTTGGTTTCTTTATCGGGGCGCTGGCAGATAAGAGGGGAAGTGTTCCTAACAGCTGTGCTCTGGTGTGAGCTTTTGTTTTATCAGTGGATAAGGCTATCAGCGTTTTCCAGTCGTAGACTTACCTTGGCTTAATCCTCTTCTTAGCCCTGTCGCAGATCAGTTAAGTTGCATCCCGATGCGATTAAAACATCACTTTAAGGACTTTAAATCACTTGTTTCTCAAATCAGTACAGTGGCGCTCGATCATCATAATTCAGATTTTATATGGACTGTTTGGTTTTTTTAGTCATGTTTGCTAACATTGTGCTTCCTTGTGTTTAATTCTAGTGATCCAAAGCAGTACTACAGTAAATATCAACCTGTACCATTCTTTAAATGTGTCAGAATGCAGTACTACCCCATATATAGACCAGTCTGTTTGGGTAACTAGCAGGCTATTATGCTAGGAAGAAGAATTGAATCCCACCTTTGAGTTTGATTCCCACGTCTTTTTCTTTTGAAGCCCTTTTACAACATTGTTACTCTACTGCATTCCATTTAGTTGGTTGCAGCACGTCAGCAAAAATGATATGTATCTCTTTGCAAAGCGTGGTTATTATGTTGGCAATTTCCCATCAGCAAAACCTGCGCTGAACTTAGAGATGTGAGTATTGTTTGCATGAACTTGACAGGTGCAAATATAATTTAGTACAGGGTAATGTTCAGTGTCAGATAGGGGTGTTGGAATAACCACAGACACTTCAACATGCATGGAATACCAAGCAGCCACCACTGAATGAAAACAATCGTTCCAGGCTATCAAACAGAAAAGCTTGCTTGCAGGATTCAGGATGTCATATTACATTGCTCATTTCACTTTAGCACAGGGTTTTCTGATATGATGGGTTTTACACATCACACTTTCCACCTTCAACCAGGTGGGATGCTAGCTGTTGTAGCACTATTGAGCTAACTGTGGTCAAACCACTCTAAGCCTCACCATTCATTAAATGACCTTACTCCAGCGTGGAGTCTGGATGCAACATCTCTATCCCATGACTCCCAGTCCTAGCCTTCACTCCCACTTCCAAATGAAGCACAGAGGGGTCATCTGAGGTTTTACTATCTTGATCCTTTACAGAAATGAATGAAATTCAATGGAATAAAGTCCAGTAATATTGCATACCATTGTATTGAGCCACCAAAATTCCCAGCTGGGTAACACACATTGTGGCAACCTGATAAAATGTGAATGTCACTTTCTAAGACGCTATGATGGACCTAAGCAATGAATGGATTGTTGAGTTTCTGTTTCATCTACAGTTTATATTAACCTGAATGTCTTTTGCTCTGTTATTCTGTTGGTTTTTGCATCACTCTTTTCGTTTAGAATGACATGATTCCCCTCCAACTCAGCATTTGCTGTCTTCTGTCCCATTCTCCTTTACATCACGTCTTTCAGTAGTATAACACTGTAAAACTAGATTTCAGTTTCTAAAATGGTGAGTTATGTCACATTAAGATTGAAAGAAGGATTAGATAGGTTTAGCTGGGTATATTTTACACACTAAATCAATTATTCTCAGTCTATTGCTCCTCATTGTGAATCCTCGGGCTTTTGTCTGACTTTCTTTGTGACTATAATGTGATCACTCATTGATCATTGCTCTTTTCATCTCATCACACTCAATCTTGCTGGTGCTAAAATACTCAATTTTCTTGTTTATCCATTTATTTCTTTGTCTCTTTTATTTCTGTCAGCACTTTCTCCTAATTTTCTCTTTTTTCCATCATCATCAGTAACTCCATCTCATCACAGCTGTGGAGTGCTGACTGTCGTCTAAGCCTCCTCTCAGCGCCTATCGGTTTGACTTCCTCTGCGCTAATCAGCACTGCTGGTGTGACTGCTCCACACTTTGAACACACACATTTTAAAGGCCACACGCTTGAATTCACTGGCTAAAACTAGCAAGAGGGTATGTGTGCTTGCACAAATATACACTCATTGACACAAACACATCACCACTTGGGTTTAATTTTTGGCCCTTCAGATATTGTGTGAAAGACATATTGAAACAAAATGATGCAATGAACTCATCAAGCTCCCCTCAGAGTGCTGATTTCTGTAATCATTCACTTTCTACACTGTAATCAGTCTACATTCACCAAGCAATACAACTTTATTCTACCTGCTAAGTCTTAAAACAGGAAAAGATCAAATGTTTCTTGAAGCAGTCCATTTATGAAACTGTCAATTAGATGATCAGGTATCCATCTAATTTAGTTGAGCGTGAGAAATTGGGGCATTAAAAGGCTTTTTTATTCAAAGCTATTCATCTTGCTCATTTTCCTTTAAAGCAGTAGCACTGAACTTTGGCTGATCTTTTGGCACCTCGTTATTTGGCACCTGACTTATTCCTGTCTCTTCTCTGAGCTCTCTCCAGCCAATAACAGTTGGTCTGATGTTGACTCTTGTCTTATCTCTTGCTCCGTCAATTTCTCTTACGTTTCCTTGCTGTCTTTATCCTCTGGGGTTTCTCTGCTGAATTTGGGAATGAAATAACTTTTTTTTTCTATGCTGGAAGGCATAAATGTGGATGTTTAAAGGTACTACCTGTGAGGCACAATTACCATCTTTAATTAAGATCGTTATTTGAGGATTTTAAGGATGTTTTGCCATTTCCACTCTCAGTTATTGCACTGTTTTTTTTTTCAACTTTGTTGTGCATTGGCTTAGATTATTAACAGTTTCACTCCAATCCAAGAACACGCACAGAAAATCCAAAAGCAGAAAAAACTCTGAACTTACGAGTACAAAGAGAAAGGGTCAGACTGTGGAAAGTAAATTTTTTGATGAGCGGAAATACGTTTGAGGTAAAACAGAGCATATTTACACACAAGTACAGACTTTTGAAGTGTGAGGACAGATTTAAGAAAGCAGTATATTTGACTGTAACATCAATAAAGTTTCCTCCAAAAATCTTAAAAACTATGCTTTTATACCCTTCATAAGAAAAATGGGATAATAAGCACAAACATTTTTATTATTCCCAAATTCTCAGTTTTAATATTTCGCATCACGACTACACTTGTTCAGAGACGATGGATAAACATTGGACGGCAAAATATTGACTAAAATTAGCAGGAGGTAGAAATATGTACTCAATATGTTTTTATTTTTTGACACTGGAGAGAAAAATCTCCTCACTTGTCAATACTCTGCTGGAATGCTGAGAAAGCTCTGTGTGTGGCATCTCCTCTCCTCTTAGTAGACCAGCATTGGTGTGCAAAAGCTACTGAAAATTTTATACACACCACCCTCTCGTTGCTGAATCATATCTCTTTCCTCCATATTCTCATCCTGTGCCGGCTCAAATATGTTCTGGCTCAACAAACTTTCTATCTCTGTGTTAACTCACTTTTTCCACTCTGGCCTGGTTAAATTTTCTCTACCTGGCTGGTTTGAAACGTCTGGATTGTTACTCAAACAGATCAAATTTGATAGAAACATGAGTCAAGTTTTATAGTTGTGGTTATCATCCCTGTCAACAATAATGACAACATGGGAACAAAAATTACTTTTATAAAGGGGCCTCTGAGGAATCAGGCGTGCAGCTGCCCTTTTGTAGCAGTTGACAGGAAATGGTTCAAATCTGATGTGTTCCCAAATGGAAAATCTATTCTGTCATATAGGGTTTTTGTTTTCCATTTTTCTTAGGATTTTACTACTTTTATCTCATTTTGCTCAGTGGTACACCTGTCTGGTTTCACAACAAATTTATGTAATTTTAAAATTGTTGTGCAACAACAAACATTAATCCTGGCTGGCTTTTGTATTAATATACTTCAGCAGACCATGCAGGTTTTGGGTCCAGTAGGTGGGAGTGGGACACAATACTTTGGATTTCCTAGAGGGTTTTTGTATGACTGGAAAATATAACAAGACTCTGGTCATACAGTAGTGCCTTTTTTAAAGCATCACTACAGAAAACTGGCAGATGTTTGCACTTTGAAGTTAATGGAGCATCTCTGTTGCATCCAGTCTTGGCTTATCTCTGTCATTTTCTCTATTTTCCAGGCTTCCTTTCATAAAGTACTCTTCGTTTTTTTATTTATTTATTCATTTTTGTGTGGTTTTTTGGATAAAAAAAAGGCCCCTGTGGCAATGGCCAGTGTGTTTACATTTAGTTGCTGCGTGTACCGTAAACAAGACATTATCGTAGACAATTCAGAAATAGGTTTTATGGTTAATTTTTTATGTAGTTTGCTTTTAACATTGTCTATATGCTACAAGGAACTTAGTCTCATGTTCTTATTGCTTTTCTTTCCAAAATAAATTCCATAAGGAAAATTTCAGAATGGGACAAGCTTCCTCTCCCAGAGGTCCAGCAACTGGTCTCCTCAGTTCCCAGACATTTACAGATGTTACACGATACTAAACATGACCCCGTCCCAGCCTTTTATGAGACATATTCCTGTCAAGTCAAGCTAATATATATTAACAATTCATTGCAGTCTGGTTTAATCTACATTTTATTCAGCATCTTAAATTTTGACCCTTACTGAATAACCATCAATCCCAACCAAATTAATCAAGAAGCTGGGTTTTTCATAGTGCTGTTATCTTTCTGAGCATGATCCAACTATCACTCCTTCCTGTGCGCAGGGTGGTGTTTACACGAATGAGTGTAGGTCAGACCATAAATGCCTCAATCAGTGCTGTAAAGGATATATTCCACATTCATATGTCCAGTAATAGATTTTATAGCATGTGGCTCATATTTGCTGACAAGACAACAGCAGGCCTTCAAAGCATTTCCAAAAAAAGACAGAGAGAGAAAAAAGGGCCCTGTAGGAAACATCCTCCATTACCTCACTGTCATGGTGAGTTATTCAGCCAGAGTGGACATTATCTGAGTTGGCACACATTGGTTTGGCCAGAATAAGCGTCCGTACTCAGAACTGAGCACCCCAGATGAGTCAAATGGATAAGAGAAAAGAGATCTCCCGATGATTCATCAAAACTTAGCTCATGTTTTTTCCCTCTGTGGAAACGACAGAATCAATTCAACAATTTGGTGCAGCGTAGATTTGGATTTCTAAATTATTTCCATCATTTAATTCTGGAGACCAGGACAATAATTTTCTTGTCAGAGAACATATTCCAATCTTTGGAAGCAATCCAGAGTCAAGGGGCCAAACCACCACAACACGCACACGCAGCATGCTGACGTTCACACGCACTCTCTCATCATGCGAGCAGTAATGAGTTTTATGGCTGAATGACTTTTGCATTTAAAATGTGGCCACGTTGTCCTTTAACAGCCCACAATGAGATAACAGAGCACATCAGCTGCCTGACAGATGGAGACGCTAAAATGTAACTCTACTTGGCACCACTGAAGAAAGGACATTTGCCCCATCCACTTCTAGTCAACTGTAATTACTTTGCTTGGAAAGGAAAAAATAAAAGAAGAGAAGAAAAGATTATAATTTTTTTGTTTAGAATAGAAACGTAAATGAAAAGAAAATGCAGCAAGGCATCAAAATTACTCCCAAATTTGTTTTTGGTTGATTACCATTGATCCTGTACCACACACACACACACACACACACACACACCTACACACACACACACACACACACACACACACACACACACACACACACACACACACACACACACACACAGACAG
>JAVQJG010121418.1:0-17555 GCA_036024015.1 Craterocephalus amniculus
CATTTCTTAATGAGGTTGCCAGATAGCTCAGAAACACGCCAAAAAAGGGCAAAACAATGTGTTATTCAGCACAGGGCACTTTGGACAGCCTTTTAAGAAGCATCTGAACCATTATAGACCCAACTAAATTCTTTTGGGCTACATACCTCATCACAGAACAAGGATTAATATCCCGTTCAACCATTCTCTATCACCTTTAAGGAAGCTGAGATCATTTAACATCTGAACCAAAATGTTGCAAATGTTCAATTAATCTGTTGCTGAAAGTGCAATCAGCTTTGCAGCAATCTGCTGGGGCAGCAGCATCACAACCAGAGACTTTGAGAGAACCAACAAACTGATGAAGAAAGCTGCTTCTGTGCTTGGAGTAACTCTGGAGCCGCTTGGGCTGATCGTCCAAAAAAGAATTGTGCACAAAGTGATGAAGATTATGGAGGATTCTTCACACCCTCTCCACAACACAGTGATGAAACAACAGAGTGTGTTCAGTGGGAGGCTTGTTCAGGTCCGATGCAAGACAGAGAGATACAGAAGATCCTTCCAGCAGCTATCAGGCTGAAGAACAAAGCCCTCAATTAATATCATTGTTTATAATAAAGAAATAAAAAATACTACAATATTGAATTTCCCTATGGGATTAATAAAGTATTTTTCATTCATTTAATTTCATTCATTGTCACAGGTGGAGCACCGTGAATACTGTTGAATACACATTTTCTTTTACGATCTTATTTTATGTCAGTTTTGTAATGTTTAATGAAACATGTAAGCACATAAAACGCAATTAAATATCCCATTATTACTGTCCAAAATGATAGAAAACTAAAAGGTAAAACTTAAAGATTATTGCTAGTATGACATTTTATGTGAGATATTAGGTCAGTACACAATGTAAACATATCACACTTTACTAATCCCAGTTGGAAAACTTGTTTGCTTTTAACCCGTCTGTAGATCTCATCAATGGGAAGGGGATGCTTTGCAGGATTACAACAGGATTAACAGTAAAATAAGTGTATTTACAGTATTCATCGGTTTAACTGTTTTTGTGTTTAACTGTTTATATGTTAGTGAAATCATGAATATCTGGAATTTGTATTATAACAACCATGCCATAGATAGGAACACTCACACACTCACTCCTAGGAAGAATTCAGAGTACCAAATTAACCTAACATGCATACCCTTTAGAAAAGTTTTTTTTTAATTGAACGATTATAGTTTTTTCACATTATTTTTGGACATGTAAATTTACAGTTTGATTTTTAAATCTACTTGTCTTTAATCATAATTAAAAAAATAGAATAAAAATGGAATCATTATACAGGAAAGATTGTGATATTATAGTTTTTTCTTTAATGGTGCTTCTCACTGCCAGATGAGACTGTCAGTAGTTTTATATCTATGATTTGATTGAAGATGAGAAAAGTGAAGAGGTGTTGAAGTTGCTCAGTTGTGTTCAGTGCAGTTGTGTTCAGTTCATGTGTTCATGTTCAGTTACATGCAACTTTCTGGTTTTGACCACCCTCAGGTCTTTATCCTTCATAACAACGAGTTGAGGTATCTGGTACCCAAAGGGTGTGACATCAGTGCTCTTTCCACTTTAAAGGTAAACCACAGTGAGAGATGATGTCAGTGTTGGGTGAAATTATCTAACAATTCTGTATTTTTATTTTTATACTAATTTATACTTTTTATACTAATATCATGATGTCTTCTAAACTTATTGAGTTTCAGAAAAAAACTTTTCTTCTGTCTCCAAAGGTTTTAGATTTACATGAGAACAAGCTTACTTCCCTTCCAGAAGACTTGGGGAAACTCACCTCTTTGCAGGTAAATCATATTAAACTATTAAACTATTCAACTATTTCTAGTATGCAGTCACTTAGCACACACTTTACTCCAAAGCAACTTTTTTCTGGATTATCTTCCCTTGCCCTGAAGTAGTATTTCTGTTAATTCATGAGATCACGATTTTCATTACACATTATCTTTCCTGGCTTAAGTGTGTTGACCTCCAGTCTGTAAGTTGCAGTGTACATTCTGAGGTCCACCAAAGAGCAAGACAATGTTTTTAACTCATCCTGGCAAGTAGATGAGTTCAGCTAAGTGTTGAAATGCTTCTTGAACAGCTCTGTATTTGCCCTTAAAGTAGATGAGGACTCTGCAGATCAGGACAGAGTTTGGTAGACTGTTCCACCACTGGGAGAAATCAGAGGAAGAGTTTAGCTACTGCCTTTGTGCCACGTTGTGGTGTGAGACCTTGGCATTTTTAACAGGCAGAGCATAGCTTGCAGCTCTGGACTAAGCAGTGGAGGTAGACAGCAGCCGTTTGGGTTATTGTTTTGTAAGCCAGAAGCAGAGCTTTGAATTTTATTCACCTGGAATCCAGTGAAGAGCAATGAGCAGCAGGGTCACATGAGTTGTTTTGGGCTGGTTGAAGACCAGTCGTGCTGCTGCATTCTGAATCATTGGCATAGGTTTTGCAGCATGCATGCAGGTCTGCCAGGAGGGACCTGCAGTAGTCCATGTGTGGAATGATCATAGCCTGAACCACAAGCTGTGCTGTGTTTTGTGAGTGTTCATCTGATCTGGAATTTAGAAACTTTACAAACCCCATTTAGAGCATAAAGTACTAGTAGCTGGTTGACAAGAAATGGGTGTAAATGGATACTACTCATAGTTCTACGTCCGATTATTTCCCGTCAGATCCTAAACGTGGAGAAGAACCGTCTGAAGACCCTTCCGGAGTCTGTTGGAAATCTACGGCTTCTGCAGACACTCAATCTAAAAGGTGAGCTGCTTGCTTCCTGTTTACCTCTCTGTGTGAGAGTGAGAGACTAGGTACAGGTTACATGACCTCCTTATGTCAACAGGAAACTGCCTCAGTGAGCTGCCGTCCTCTGTTGGATCTCTGAACAGCCTGCGGACTCTGGACCTGAGTGACAACAACATAGTTCAGCTTCCTAAAGCCCTTGCTTGTATCCGAACCCTAGAGGTGTGTTTGGACCTCCATTAATACAGCAAATCTTATAATATGATGTGGTATAAAATAGGGGTGGGACAATACATCGATCTGTATCGATACATCGATCTTATGGTCAATGATTCAATGATATCGATCCAAAGTCCTAAAATCGGACAAAAATCAATAGAGTAACCAGTTATCAAACACACTTTTATTTTGAAAATATTTTCTTTTATACTAAATGTTAATGCCAGAGCTCATTAATAAAGAAAGTTTAAAGGATGATCTAGGTGCTTTTAGTGATGAATGGAAATAATTGTGATCAATCTCTCATTATATTGCTTTATATCGTTTCATATCGATCGGAGGATCCTAGTTTAAATCGAATCGAAATCGTATCGTGACTGAATTTGACATATCGGCAGACATCGAATCGCTGTATCACTATATCGATATAATATCGTATCGTGATCAAACCAGTGATTCCCACCCCCAGTATAAAACATGATTATCTGTGCCCTGACAGAGCTTTTCCCTTGATGCTGCCATGATGTCCTACCCACCTTCATCTGTGTGTCTAGAGGGGACAGAGAGCACCCAGCGGTTCCTCTGTACTGGTATGGTTCATGTTACCTACACAATCAACCACAGGTGCAGAGATTGTGGTGGGACTAGAAAAGGAAATACAGATTTAGCTTTTGAGAAATCTGCTTTCCTGTATTGGCTGCAGCCTCCACGACCTGTCTCTGGATAAACGCAAGAAGATGGATGGATTTTATGATTTTTTTTTTGGTTTTGATTCACAAAATATTTTTTGGTTAAGGTTCATAATAACATATCTCTTTTTCTGTTAATTCTTTTTTTGTGTGTGTGTGTGTGTGTGTGTGTGTGAGAGAGAGCAGATGCACTCTTAGGAGGGTCGATATCAAATAAGCAACTTTATTTGTTTTTGTAAATAACTTTACTGTTTAAAATTTGATATGAAAGATGTTATCTGACATTTCACATAATTCTTTTGCTTTTTTTTCTTCTTTCTTTTTTTCCAAGATTTTGTGTGTTGTACGGTCGTCTATAATTTACTATAAGGATGATATTATTGGTGTACGCCGGCTTCTGTATGTGTGACAGCTTTATAAAAGAGGTCCCAGTTGTCCCAGAGAAAGTTGCTGATTTTCTGTCTGTTGTGGTTTTCAGAGCTCGGTCAGGAGTACTGCCCACCATCCCAGTACCTTTTACCAGTGCTGGAGAGCGACTGTGGCAATCAGGGATCTGACTCTCTGGATGGGTTGGAGGAGGCCTGGCAGGTACATGTCTGGTTTTGGGCTTGAATGACTCCTACTTCTCAACAAAAGTTGCATTTTTATTTCTTATATTCCAAAATTCTTTATTGAAATAAGCACAGAATATTTCAGTGCTGTTGTGTCTTTACGTAGCAACTTATTGTTTGGACAGCATAAAAAACAAAAGGGAAAAACATATTCTGTTTTTCCAGCATTCCCAGCATCATGCAGATTTCCCCGTTATTCCACTCATCTCAGTGATTCTTTGAAGGTTTTTTGCTGTAGAAAAATGTTTGTCTGCTGAGGAGTTTGACGACGATGTTGCACATCCTCCAGAACTTTTTCCCAATATTGACAATTGTCAAAACTGGGAAACAGTTTCAGGCTCTGGGGTCTTTATGAAACAGCTGAAAGGAAAAGAGGTCAGGAAGGGAGAAGGGATGGAGAATGTGAGTTGGCTGAACGCTGGGGGAGTGTCACAAAGCCGGCTTCACTTGTATTTTAGACAGAAGATGCAACACATTTCTTTCACACACATTTGCAAGCTATTGATCAGAAAATAGAAGTAAACTGTATGACGTATATCAGGTGACATGCATGAGTACTCTGATTGGTCCAAGCTGCAGTAAAGATTGTAGGAAGAGCTCCATTAAGTGCATTAATAACTGTAAACCGAACATAATGCTGGAGGGACTGATTGTAGTCTGTGTGGACATGATGATTTACTGGCCAGACTAGGTGAACTGGTTTCCAATGAAGGATTCTCATCCACCTTTATTCTCTTTCTTCTACAGAACAGATTCAGTGACTACGAGAAGAGAAAGGTTTGAGATTACATCACTCACAGTTACACATCTGTTTTCTTTTACCATTTTTTTAATGATACGTAAATCTGTTAAGCTGTTGTTAACCAACATTTTCTGAACACAATTATTATTTTTAATGACTTTCCTACAGGTTAAAATTGCCAAGTTTCACCTTCATAGTTTCAGCTAGGGTTGGACAATAGGGTCCATAACTAATATTGCTAGTTCTGGATTTTTCCGAATAAACCATCTATCTGATCTGATGCTGATGTTTTCATTTGTCCCCAAAAATTCTTAAAATCTTATATTCAACATTATCATGCACTAAAAAGACACCAGTAGACTCTGTTAAAAGGGGAAAATCTAAATAAATTTGATTTTACGGATTTTTTTTTTTTTGACTAAAGAACTTGGAGCTGGTAAAGTGTTCCACCTTCTGCTTTATACTGTAGGGGGGGTCCCTAAAACCCAAACACCCATTGCTATCCCTGATGTTTCTTTGTTTCCTGGTGCCTTATTTCCTTATGTGATCTTTTCTTTAGGAACAGAAGCAACAGGAGAAGCTGGCCTTCGAGCGACACCTGGAACAGAAGCAAAAGGAGCACACCCAGCTCCTCCTCATGAACAACTCCCACAAGGAAAACATCATCAACTCAGTCCGACAGGTTTGCATCTTTCATACAACGACACATTTAACAATATGTTAACTGTTCTAGCACAGTGTTTGGAGGTCCAGTTTCTGTGCTCATATCAAGTAGTCATTCCAACTTTACGTTATGACCTTACTGTGCATCTTCCTTATTTAAAAGAAATGTACCTGACATTATTTAAAACTTTTAAAGAAAAATACTGTTTACACAATATATAACAAGTTTAAAGGGGTCATTTCAGAAAAATAAATTACTTATTGATTGCAGATTTGTACAAGTCTTCTAATGCTAACTACCTTCTAAACTTTCCGTGACCGGTTGTTTTTTATGCCAATTGCTGAACAAGTGGTGTAGCATTGCAACAACGACGCCTCTCCCAGCGCGTGCATGACAAAACATGTAAACAGAACAAAATGGCTGCCGAGAGGAAAGCTGGTGTGCCTCCACTGGCTGTCTCTGCATACACATCAAAATAGCCTATATATATTCATAAAAGCCTTCAGTTCTGTGTTAAAGATGATCTGGCTCAGAAATGGGAAAATGGTGACATTGAAGTTTTCGTCATGGAAATCAGTTTCTGCTCTTTTTTTGGTGGAAGGAAAATTATTGTTGGATGTGTTTATAGCTGTCCGGATACTGATATGGGAAGTTTCAATGATATGCTTGGTTCAACATTAGATATTATAAAATTGGAAAAGATATCATGTTTTCTATTGGGGGCCTTTAATTTTGACCTATTAAAAAGCCAAACTCATGGTCAAATCTCAGAGTTTCTTAACATACTGGCATCTAGTTTTTTCCCCCTTATTTATAATCCAACAAGAGTGACCAAATTATCTGCTACCTTAATTGATAACATTTTTACAAACTCTTTGAATAATACAACTAAATCAGGCATTCCTTTCACTGACATCTCAGATAATTTCCTCATTTTTCATTTTTCCCTCTCTGATAAGGTTGGGCACGTCGTAGTAGTGAGCGTAGAATATTAAATTAGCAGAATTCTGAGCGGTTCAAGAGATTCATTGATAAAATTTTATGGAAAAAGGTATACGAATATTCAAATGCTGAGTCTGCATATCAGACTTTTATGACAATTTTCAATTCTGTTTTTCATTCATGTTTTCCTTGGTACAAAAAAAAAGATGAGACAAACGAAAATCCATGGTTCTCATCCAGTCTAAAAAAATCCTCAATCATCAAAAATAAATTACATAAAAGGTTTCTTACCAATCCTCCACCTATGAATTTGGATTAGTAAAAATCATATTGAAATAAATACAACCACCTAGTTCGATTATCGAAAAAAATATACTATAGCAGTAAATTTAAAGAACATTCCAAAAACATTCAATCTACTTGGAAAGTTATCAATGAACTTATGAACAAACAAAACGCTTCTGTATTTTGCCCACTGGAGTTTGACAATGGGAGGAAATATTTAATGATCCATATGTCTTATCCATATATTTCTTGTAAATGTAATCGTTTTTTCCAAATGGGTCCTTCTTTGGCAAAAAACCTTAAACTATCTAAAAGTGATCCTCTTGATTATACAAAGGGATATTTCACCCCCCTTCTACAGTTTGAAAATACTAACACAGAGGAAGTGCTGGAAGTCACTGGTGAACTGAAACTTTCTGCTGCAGGTTATGACGATATTGGGGCTGCATTGATTAAAATTGTGTCTAAATCTATCCTAGAACCTTTTAATGTTTTTCTTACATTTATCATTGCAGATCGGATATGTATCTAAAGATCTAAAAATTACTAAAGTTATCAACATTTATAAATCTGGAGAACAAATATTATTTAATAATTATAGACCATTTTCTATTTTAACATGTGTTTCTAAAGTTTGGGAAAAGCTAGTATATAAGAGAATGTTATTTCATTTAAATAAAAAGAGTATATTTTACAAGCACCAGTATGGTTTTCAGAAAAGTCACTCTACTGACATGGCACGATTACAGCTGGTTGAAAAAATTTATTCAGCTATAAATAACATTGAATATGCTTTGGGTATTTTTTTTTAGATTTCTCCAAAGCTTTTGATTCTGTTGACCACACTATTTTGCTTTCTAAACTCAGTCGTTATGGTTTTCAGGATTTTTCATATAATTGGCTTGCCAATTATGTTTCCGATCGTGAACAATTTGTCTGTTTTAATGTTCATGTATCCTCCAGAGCTCTGTCAATATATGGTGTCCCCCAGGGCTCCATACTTGGCCCTTTATTATTTCTTGTTTATATAAATGATTTTGCTACTGTGTCTTCCACTCTGCTACCAATAGTTTTTGCTGATGATACACACTTGATTTTGACTCACAAAAATTTTGATTCACTAATAAATAAAAAAGTCATTTTGAAATAATGAAATTTTCTAAATGGTTCAGGGTAAATAAACCATCTTTAAATAAAAAAAAACAAATTTTATTATATTTACAGGTAAAAATAAAAAATATTGTAAATGTAAAGCAAACATTTTAGTTGAAGGAAATAATATAAGTCAAGTTTCATCTACCAAATTCTTGGGAGTTACGATCGAATCGATGAGAGACTTTCTGGGGCAGAGCACATTAACCTAGTCAACAACAAAGTGAGAAAGTTTTTATTTCGAATGATGCTCTTCATACACTGTATTATAGTTTAATTTATCCACACCTCAGTTATTGTAACATTGTTTGAGCAAGTACATAACATACTAATTTACAGAAACTATTTATTACACAAAAGAAATTTGTTAGGCTTGCCAGCTCTTCTAGTCAGTTATCTCCTTCTGTCCCTTTATTTAAAAAAAAAACTCAATATACTGTCAATCTTTGACATTATTATACTTCAAACTTGCATATTTATTTATAAATAGATTTATTCCCCACATCTTCTTGCTAAATCTTTCAAGGAATTCTTTACAGTTAATTTTCAGATTAATTCTTACAATACAAGATGCTCCGTTAAACTTCATTGTCCTCTTTATTGTACCACACAAAGTCTATACTGTTTCATTACTTTGGAATTCATAATTTTATTTGGGAGAAACAACTACATATTTGATTCATTTTAAGTCTACACTAAAGTCCCACCTGTTACATTAGGACTCTAAATTGCTTTTTTTTTACTTATTTCATTTCCCCCTTTACCCTTAATTGTCATTTTGTCATTTGTGCATTGATTTTTCTGTTTTCTTTGCTGTTTGCTCCTGTGTTGTTAATTTTTGTTTTTTGTGTGTATTTTATTTTTTAATCAGTTCAGGGATATTCTTTGAATAAGCCTATCTTGGGCTTTCTTATCGCTCCTGCACTTTCCTTATGTATATGTATGTTTTTTCCCCTACCATCTCTTTCTTTGTATATATTATGGTGCAAATAAATCAATCCTAAAAAAAACTATGCAGAATCTGGTATAGCTCATTTGATCTGCAAAACTGAGAAGACTTCAGGTATTTCAAGACAATTGTCACACTGATGAGGATCAGATTTCTGTTTGGACCCTCTGATGCCTGTAGAAACATCTTGGTGAAGTGTGTGTGTATTGTGTAACGTCCAGGAGCAGGAGAGAGTGGAGCAAGGCTTCAGCCAGCAGCAGAGGGCTCAGGAGGCCGAGAGGCTGCTTGTTCTGGAGAGAGTCCGTCAAGCAGAAAACAACATCAGCAGCCGTATCAACAGCATGCTAATGGACAACAACAGGTAGCAACTAGAGTGAGAGGCGGTGTCTGAGTGCTGTATGCTGATATCAGATCAAGTTTATTGATTCTCGATCTTTTCAGGCAGAAAAAGAGTGCAGAGTTTCTTCAGGCGATGGAGGAGGATCGGTGAGTGAAGATACTGCTGATCATTTAGAACAATGTCTGACAGGATGGCTTCCGTGTCATTGTTTTCTGCTTACCAAAATCATACTAAACCATTTAAGGCCCATTTATGTTCTCTTGCGTAAGTTAATAGGATATTTACTTAAATTGTTCTTGTATGCTGGCCTAATGCTGCCATGCGTCCTTCATGTTGCCATGGTTGACCTCCACAAATGGGAATTTCTGAGTTCAGAGTTCTGTCCTGCAATCCAACTTTACCAGCTGGCGCCGTTAATGTGCTGCTATAAAATTATTTCCAACCACCTGACATACCACAAAAAATCTGATCTGTAAAATCTTTAAATAGCTTACCTCATCCTCTATTCTTCTTCTGCATTTTTTCCTTTCTGTTCCTCTTCTCTGTTTCTTTCTGCTCCGCACTGCCTCACAATTTCCAACGTCCTTGCTTGGCTTTATCCATCAAGCAGCATTTGGAAACGCTCTCTGGAAACTAACTAAATTAGGCATGTAAACGATGCAGGAGATGGATGAAACTATCTGTCTTCTGCATTGAGCATAAATGGTCCATTAGTGAGAGGCACAACAGAGAAGCTGCTGTCCTTTCAGAGGAAGGCAAAAAGAAATAAAATGAAAGCAGAGGAAGGCCAAGAAATGACAAAAAATGATTTCTTAAGGTTTCATTAAAGATTGTCAATACTTCCAGTTGTCCTCAGCTTTCCAGGAAGGCTGTTTCATAAAAGAGGACAAAAAATGTGTTTTCTCCATGTTTTGTTCAAAACAAAATTTTTATTATCTAATTTATTTTCATGTAAATTGTGATTATGTAAACAAGTTGTGAAGCATACAGACACAAACACAAAGTAAAGCAAAAAGGAATAGCAATAGAAATCAAAGAAAAAAACAGCTGGGGTGCTGATTTTTAGGGGTGTCCTCGACTAAGGATTTTCATACTTGAATCTGATTCGTTAGATATTGTCTTTCGTCGACTAATCTTCGAATCATATGTTCCCCTTATTTAATAGTGACATGCTAGGTCGGTAGTACAAAACAATTCTTAGAACTGGAGGCTGTGTGGCTGTGTGTTTGTTTTTGGCTTAACAATTTAAGGTTGGGAAAAAGATAATTAAACGCATAACAGCCTGCAGCTGCTCCGCCGCACGTAGTGCTTATGTCATATAAAGTAATAAACATATAAAGTAATTCCAATAGAGTAACGTCCACTAAAAAAATAATTACACAACAACAAAAAATGGGCAACAATAACGAAATAAAAGTAATATCCATGTAAAATATGCAAGTGAGATCCGACCGAAATTAATAAATAAATTAATTGATTAATTAAAAAAATAAATCCAGCCATAGAACGGGCCGTGTTTTACTGTATGTTTCCTTCTGCACTCCTCCTTTTGTGCGCTTCCCATCTGATTGCACTCCTGTTTGTGCGCTCCTCGTTTTGTTTATAAAAGCTGAACATGGAAAATATCCTCTCGGATGTTGTGGAGGTGGAGGGGACGTTCAGGACATAATTTTTTGTACACTTTGTTTGAATAGTACATCAATCTCATCCCAGATGTATCCAAACATCTCCACCGGTCTTTGAACAGACTGAGTCGCTCCCGCGCAGAGCGCGCTGCTCAACAGCTGCAGGTGCAGCGGGGTTGCTGCGTGTCGGTTCAGCACATAAGAGCGCTGCTTTTGGGAATCTAATTTGGCGTATCGGCCAGTCATTGTGGCCCAGTAAATTATTATAGTCCCTAAAAAACGTGTTCTTTATTTTAGTAGTTTTGCCTTTTGGAATACTCCATCTTCTCCATCTGAAGCATTACGCACAGGAGTGGCGGCGTTATGTTTGCAGCAGTCAAACTGGCAAACTGATCTTGTCAGTCAGTGGAACAGGCTACCACAGGTATGATAATGCGTTATGGCTACTTGGTCAAAGTCTTTGGCTGAACGATCAGCGCATGTCTGAGATTTAAACCCGGCCTGGGGCAACTATTCGACTGGGAGACTGTCAGTCGAATCATAGTCCTTCGAATCGAATCAACAAATCGTCGACTATGAGGGGGCACCCCTACTGATTATATAACCATCCATGTTCCTGAATCACAACAGAAGTAATCAAACAACTGGAAATTAATTAAACATGAGGGGGAAGGCAGGGCGTGGTATCAGCTTAACTGATAGCAATTAGTGGCTTAAAAAAGGTCTCCACATGGTAAGAAATTTCTTATCTGAGTTACCAATTAAGTAGCAAATCTTTTCACATTTAATCACTAAGCAATTGAAAATGGTTTGGCGGGGCATCATCCTTCCATTCGATCTGAACAGTGCACCACTCACGCAACATATCACTAGGTTATTTTATTCATAATCCTCCCACGCTGATGGGTGGAAGCATAGACAAGCCTGCATGCAGATTCAGTCATTCGTGTTCAGTGTTTCAATTCGGTGACTTTTTTTTGTACATTTTACCTGTGGGCGGTATGAACAGGTTCATCTTTGTTCATGAAGCATGCACATTATGAGGGGCTTACTGGTACCATGATGCTTTTTCCAGAAGGAAAACTGCATAGATCCAGAATATCGCTAGTGCTTATTTAAGCCGATAAAATCTATGCATGTTTTGTCTACGATTAGAAGTGATCATCTGCCAGAAACGTAACAAGCAGCCACGGGTTGCAGTTTCTCTCGGTGCTCCGGTCACAGCGAGCAACATGTCCGAATAGTTTCTCCTAACAGCACATCTCTTCATCTGCTCTTTTTAATCTGTGAAATCCCAAACGTGAAGCAAAAACTATGTTTTCTTTCAAAGTGGACACATTGTCACCTGGATTTTAGTGTCGCGTGCGTTTTGTGGTGGGGAGCAGAACCGAGACACCGAGAGGACCTGATCGACCTGCGGTGGCTTCATTACTGTAGGTTCTGACAGATCATCCCTTTCTGGCACATCTCAGAAACTCAGAAAATGTAAATTAGATGTATTATCTCGTTTTGGTTGTGTTTAATGTTTAAAGTGTTTATCATTTGTTTAAAATAGAAAATAAGACATGGACGGATTATACATGGACCGTCCTCTGCCGCGATCCTGTTATTTCTTTTCATGTTCGGCTGGAAATCAATAATCAGACTTCTATGATCTCTTATATTTTCTGTTATGACAACCCGTTGCTACACAAGTGGTAACCATGGTTATATAGACACTGTGCTTCTTACTAATTAATATTTCAACAAAACAGAACAATTGCCACACTACACTTGCAGTAATCTCTACGCTAAAGCCTACCAAGGTTGCCTACCAATATGGTGACGTAAACACACAGTCACGTGGTTTTGTGACGTAGCCGCAAATCCTCAATAGCTGTTCAGAGACAAGTTTTGTCAGGGGGGTCCCAAACAGTTTATTTTGGATTTCTGCAGATGACTGAGTGGATTAAAGAAACAGTGGGTCTCCTCTTGCGACCCCCTTTTTCTTTTTTTCTTTTTCCATTTCCTGATATGGAGACGCTGGACTGGTGTCGGCATGTTTCACTGTGGCCAGATAGCCCCACCCCCAGCTACTACGTGAACTGGTTCTAAACAAGCGGCAAAAAATTGCAGTTCCCTCCTCATCGGCTAGGGGCTGGCTCCAAAACAGAGTAAGGTCCCATTGGCTCCCATGTTAAAAACACCAAATTTACAGCAGAATTAAACATATTTACAGCCTGGGACAAAAAAACATTTTAGGATTAAAATGTCAGCTTTACCTTCATGACAACTGTGGGGGGAGTGAAAAAAATTCTAGCTCCTCCATTTAGATGTTATTTAATCCCAAAGTTCCTAATAATTAGGGGCGTGTCCTTTTGATTGACAGGTGCCAGATATCCGGGAAAACGAGGCCTAGCGTAGCACAACCGCGGTTTTTAGCCGCTAACAGCGCTTCATATCTTTAACCCGCCTGACTCCGTTGGCTGGTTAGCTCCTGTTAGCTCCGGGTTAGCTTTGTTGGCTTGTTGCTCGGAGTTTGATGGGTGTCAATCATCCCTCCCCACACTCACAGCTCCGCTCTCGTCGGCCATTTTTGGGCTTTCCGGTTGTCACGAGACTCGTGACGATGCCAAGATGGCAGAGGAAGGAACCGCCCAATGAGCTTCTTTTCAGCTCATCAGAATCCTATGGGTCACGTGGTTTTAGGGTTTGTCCATTATTTTTTACAGCCTAGGTTCTAACTCTGGCCCAGAAAAGACTTGCCAGGATACCAGTTTTGAGAGCCAGGAGATGGTGCTTAGGCGGTCGAAAACCAAAAAAACCATGCTAAGTCAGGCTCTGGCTCTGAACCAGCACAGGAACCAGCTAGATCAAAAAGGGGCCCATGATGTGCTTCCTTGGATAGTAAGACTTATTTGGCACAGTGGGAACACCAAGCACACTGCTGTAAACCAAAGAAACGGATTCTGGTCCGCCGGAAATCAGGGAGCTTGGTTCTCTTGCAAATGGACTTTCTGGTTTACCAGAAAGAAAGTTCTAATCCAGACCTGAACGGATGATGTATGCCCTGACCGGGGCCACAACCATAGACTGTAAATAGAATGGACAAACCCTTAAACCACGTGACCCATAGGATTCAATTGAGCTGAAATGATGCACATTGGGCGATCCTTCCTCCGCCATCTTGGCACCGTCACGAGTCTCTTGATTTTAACATCTATATTCAGTCAAAAAAATATTCCATAGTATGAGCAGTATGCTAGATCTTTGTTCTTTTTGGCAGTTATTAGATAGTCGCCGAGTGATGCAGGGAGTTTGGTGGAGTTTCGGAATCCCAGTGATCACATTTTTTTACCTGAACTGGACTCTCCCATTCGACGCGCTAGGATGTCGTCACATCGCACTGCGCCCAAATTCAAAAATTTCCAATTCAAGCGCAGCACGGCGCCTGCCGCCTTGTCGTGCGGAGAGGCGGCAGGCGCCCCCATTGCACAACGCTGAACCTCGCGTTCCGCGCAACCGCCCTTGCGCGGTGGTAGCACATACACAATGAATGGGTTTGCCGCCCACCGCAGCCGCTTGCCGCGTTTGGTGTGTAGGGGCCTTTAGACTGTACCACACTCAATTGGATTATAATTATGGAAGAAAATTACTTGGAAAAACTCAATGGCCCTCATTTATCAACCACTGTTGTCACCAATTTATGCATATTTTGTGCATGAGAACATTTTCAAGCAAAATGGAATTTAGCATTTTGTACTTCTACCTGGTTAGAAATGTTCTTAAATATAAGAAACTTACATGGTTTCAGAAATTACAAGAAACTAGGGATACAAGCGGGAGCTGAGTATTGATCTGTTTACAAATATTGTAAACGGTCAATCTGACCGATGATGTAATTTATGATCAGATGCCGCTTGCCAAAAGATTTCCTGAGTCTACCGTGATATGGGTTTGGTGTTGCAAACTTATATTATATACTATTCCGATAATTGTCCAAGTCACCTGCATGGAGGAGACAGGTTGGACATTCCCTGTCCATGTATTACATCATCTGTGCTTTATGGATGAAAATTTCTGTTTGCAGGATTTATTTTTTCCTCTTAGTTTCTCTTTTTTATGTTTCATAATGATCTGAGAACTCTTAATTAATAATCTCCTGCACTTACTGTTTCGTAAGTGATCTTCAAACGTCTTTTTTAAAATTAGTGTTAATCGAAATTAAATGGAGTGAACTAAACACTTGTTTTTATGACTCGTAATTCTATGGGGAAAAAAGCAATCTGAGTTAACTCAAAACATTTGTGTGATTAGTCCTGGTTACAGATTTTAATCTGCTGATAGCACTAATCCCAACACATTCATCTGCAAAATGATTCATACCTTCCCCTTAAAGAAGGAAAAAACCTCTGTCACTGAAATAAGCTGAAAATGATCAAAGTAGTGATGAATAAAAATGTTATAAAAATCTTGACGTTGTTATAGAACAAACAGGCAAAAATATGATAAATTAATATATGTAAATCTCTCATACACTAACATTTTAATATTTTGTTGAACAATCCTTTGAGGCAGTCGTGTTCTCTGTAACTATTAGACTTCTGCAGACAGGTGTTTTGGCCCACTGCCCATTACTAGGCTGCTCAATATAACATAGTACCAGCTGGCCTTGTCTAGTTCAACTAGCTTGCCTTCTCCCTAAATGGTCCCAAAATGGACCGATAAAATGTCAACATACAAACCTGCTAAGGCATGGTGAAAATAAAAATGGTCACCAAGTACCCCAGTGTGTTTACCCAGCAATTAGTTCAATACTATAAAGTAATTTAACATAATCTTTTATCCAAAGCAACTTACAGTTAAGTACACCAGTGGTGCCAATTGTTATGAGAAATAACCCAAATATTTAAGCCAACATTGGGTTCTTAAAGGAATACTTCCCCCTCAGAATGATGTGCCTTCATTGTCTACTCACTCTCATGCTGATTAACACTCTGGAACACTTTCTTGATATTTATCGTGCAGCCATAGATTTGGGGAGGTATTCGTTCTGCATAGATTCCTTTACAGTGGTGTTGAATGGCACGCGTTCTCCGCCTACTGGCTACCATAGGCGGAGAATGGAATCCCTGCAGAACGAAACTCCCCGCATCTCTGGCTGCATGATAAATATCAAAAAAGTGTTACAGAGTGTTAATCAGCATGAGGGGGAGTAGAAAACAAAGGCACATCATTGTGAGGGTGAAGTATTCCTTTAAAGTGTATAATCATGTATGGAGGCTACTGAGAGGTTGATGCGTTGAAAGTCAGAAAAAAAAATTTACTAAGACCATTAGGAGCTTTAAAAACCAATAAAAGATCTTTAAAATCAAAGGACAATTAATTAAACACAGCATCCAATGCTTTGGCCATAAACATGTTCCCTGGCTTTCATCGCAGGATTCGTATCGAGCATCTGACTGCAATTACACAGGAAGAGGCCAGTTCCCTGAGGAAGAGGGAGGTTGCAGGTAAGAATTAAGATTCCAGTCCTGGAATCTTTACGTTGAAATGTTGTTTTGGTGTAAATAATTTTGTGGCCATATAAAGAAGTTCTTCCTTTTCCATGATTTGGTGTCCAGAACTTTCTGCTTGTTCTCGAGGCTACGAGAACAACATGATGGTTTGGGTGTTCTTGTAGCTTGTTCTGGGAGCATGGAGAGCTTGTTTCTGGTGAGGGTTAGAGTCTACCAAAGTTGCCTCTGTCCCAGGTTCTTGGCCGCGTTTCCCAAAAGCACCGTAAAGCCAGAGTGCTCGTAAACTACATCGTACGATGCTTCTTACATTTGCGGTGCTTTTCCTAAAAGCATTGTTGTTAGCGATCATCTTAAAAATGGTCGTAGATTAAAGAGTACTCCAGACACGTCGTACGTGGCTACAATCCTTTGTACAGCGGGTTGTGTAGGCTGGAGCAGCATGATAGCAGTACCCGCCAGTGAAAACCTACATGTAAACCTAATGTGAGTTAGAAATAAAATAAATGAGGCCGTTGCGAATGCAGCCTTTATAGTGAGGATAGAAATGTGACCCTTAATGTGGTGAAGTGCAGTCAGAAAAGGTTTTTATTTGGAGGAGATTGTTCATGCTGGGTGAAAACTAAACAGAAGAGGGAAATGAACATGGGGATAATATTGGGCTCATGATGACACGGCTTATTTTCAGTGGTTGGGGTGGAAGAACAGTCAGATGTATTTTATAAAGAAATCATGAATGTCTTGTAGGTGTGCACAGGCAAGTAAGGGCCTATTCACATGGCGTGCTCGGGCCCGTGCCGTGCGCGGGATCGATTACTCCCGAGTTGTCTTCACATGCCAGTGCTTGAACCAGGCTTGGGCACGCTTGGTAATGTCGGCGCCAGAACACTAGGTGGCAGTGTTGAGGAAAGTAGGCTGATAGCGAACAACCGAGGAAGAAGCAAAGCCTTACGTCTTCAGCACAGTATATCAATAACAAAGCGAACTAGTCTTGTTACTTAGTATTTTCTTCTCCACTATAGATGCAAGCCAGGCAGTCATATTTTACGTTTTTGCCGTTTTAAAT